>APFE030816208.1:0-46448 GCA_000404065.3 Pinus taeda
TTGATGTAATTAATGTATTTTCATGTTGAAATGTCACTTATTTACCTTTTCTAGAAGATTCATTCATGAAATAGCAAACATTTAATGAATGAATTGGTTTCCTAGTTTATAGAGGCAAGTTGTTTTGACTGCCTAGTTTTTAGTGCTAATTTTAGAAGTGGTTGAAACAACTCCTAGAAGGATGAGCTCGACCCCTAGAGGCAAGGAAAGGTGTTAGCTTGCCTATATTATGTATTTTCCTAGTCATTTTCAGGGGTTGGAAGGTTGGACTCTTGAGGGAGAAGCTATCATTGTATTATTTCACTGTATCTCTGCAATTTTTGGCTAAGGAAGACCGGGGTTTTGCAGTCCTCTTTGGGATTCTTGTGGACTCATGTGTTGATGGTGTGTTTCTCAATGTTCTTGTAAGCTTTGTTATGTGATTCATTTCCTTTCTTTACTTCTGCACATTAAACAAATGAAGTGTTAAAGTAAGAAATCATGCTTGCCATGCTCTGCTTTTAAGTTTGTTTAATTTCAATGTTTTCTATTGTCTAAAGAGAATTAAAAGTTATTGTTTGCTCTCTTTAGCTCTCTTTCTTTCATTCCTGACCATCCACTTCAGTTAAAGGCATCAACACTGTCTCCTACCTCGCCCCAAGGAACCCCCTGCAGAAACTGTGTTCCATCCCCGCACCCAAAATTGCCCTCTCCTCAATTTGCCACCAAAAACCCAAAAACCCCAAAATCAATCTTTCTGATCAGTTTACTAGCCTAATATCAGTGTTACCTTATTGGTCTTCTCATCTATTAGAGATTTTATGAGATAGACCGGAGAGAGCCTTCTCCTGCCCCGTAGGGCTAGCTACGAGGCTAAATGGTTTGATGTAGCCTTGAGGTTTACCTGTCTCACTCTGAGGTGAAATTTGAAGTGCTAATAGGAAGATCATGCGATAGAAATTTGTTGTACTCTTATTCTTCGAATTGGAAAGAGAAAGGGTGAGAACCCACACATGGATGCAAATCACCAAATCTAGAGGAGTTGAAGACATAAGCCACATGGAGGACAAGTTGAAGGAATTAAGAGGAGAGTTGGCCATGGTGAGACACATAGAAAGCAGTAAAAGAACCCAGCTACAGTAGGAGAATGAGTTGTTGAAAAAGCAGTTGCAGCTACAGGAAGGTCATAAGGAAGATAGGTTGTCCATTTTGGGAGGGTAGCAATAGCAATAAGGACCTCCATTAGACAAGGAAACAATCGAGAAACATCAGAGAGAGGAAAAGCTACAAGCTGATGTTGAGATGCTGACAAAATTTTTGCAAGAAAAGTAGTCTCAAGCAGCAGAAGAAATATAGGTTTTTAAACAACAATTGCAAGAAAAAGAAGCCTAAATGGCTTGCATGGCCAGCTGGGCAGTAGAAGCCTTACAATGTAGGTAACTTGCTAAGTCCTATAAAGACCAATGGTTGCAATTTCAAATTAACACATTGACCCAAAGGGGCACCATTCCATTCCATAATTACAATCAATTTATGTATTTGTAATAACTCAGTTGAAGATAAGGCCAAGTTAGCAGAATTCTATTGACACAACTTGGCACTTCCAAGCATGAATCTATGGGACCCCAACGCTGCATTGGGAGATGTATAACTCATGGCTATGGCTTCTTGGTTAAGCCATGGAGAAAAGAGGGCAGTAGAAATTCAGAAGGTTATAGACAAGGAGATAAGTGAGTTGCTTATGATCAAGGCAGAACCAAAAGATCCCTTAGCTTTAGTATATGCTCATCAACACCTTGCCAACAACCCTCAATTTCTCCCAGATTATGTTGAAAGGAAATCTCAGGCCATTGCTTACTTTGAAGACATGGAAAGGCTGTTTGGTGATAATTGCATTCATTCTTGCACTAGGAGATAGAACACACTGTCCCATAGTCTGAAAATAAGAGAGTACTACTCCCCAACCAAAATGAGGGAGGCTTTGGCAAGAGTGCCACTTTATAAACAGTCAATGCAAAACCTGAAGGCAACTAGATTGGCCTAAAGTTCAGTCCTCCATTACTTTTAGGACTACTGGAAGGGGTCAAGGAAGAAGAAGAACACAGACAATGGGAGGAAGCAGAGAGAAAGGCAGGGTTTCATGATAGAGAAGAGGACATCATTGTTTGGTCAATTTAGAGTGTCCTAAATTACTGCATTTAATTGACAATCTGGGATTCGTAAGCTGACGAAGTGTGGCGCACTATATGTGCAAGATAACCCATATCTTACTTTTTGTCGTCTTTGGTTTTTTATTTGTTTTGGGGGTTTTTATCTTGGTTGGCTTCCTAATGTGAGAGGGAAATTCTAAAATATAAGTATGGATATAAATGTTTAAGGCAATGATGTCCTTTATAATGATTTCCCAAAATTCAAACTTCAAAAGGGGTTTAAAACATGCAATGACAAAATTAATTCCCAAAATAAAATGAAAATGTGCCACTATACTAGTCAAACAAACAGTGAACTATTGATTATGAAACCCATTACCCTTGCTACTATATAAATACAAAAGAAACTGTGCTCAAAGAAATCCAAGAACTGCAAGCAAAGTAAAACTAAAAACAAATTACATCAACTCATACTCTGACCCTTCGCCATTAGTCTCGCTATGGCTTTTGGAGGTAATCACAAACAACTTGAGAAATCCGATATCTATTTTGCAGGAAAATAAACTAATATCAAATTACGCACTCATACTTCAATCCCTCACCATTAGTCTCGCTATGGCTTTCGGAGGTAACTGAAAATGACATGAGCAATTCAATAACTAACTTGCAGAAAAATAAACCAATATCAAACTACACACTCATACTTCAATCCCTCACCATTAGTCTCGTTATGGCTTTCGGATGTAACTGAAAATGACATGAGCAATTCAATAACTAACTTGCAGAAAAATAAACTAATATCAAACTACACACTCATACTTCAATCCCTCACCATTAATCTCACTATGGCTTTCAGAGGTAACTGAAAATGACATGAGAAATTCAATATCTAAACTAACTAATAAAGCTAATGAATAGAACTGAAATAAACAAAATAGTGCTGGATTTAAAAACTAAGAAAAATAAATCAACAGAAAGATAATATTGTTTCCACGTCATTAGTCATTGTAAAACTATGTGCAAATGCCTGGGCTGTCTACTGTAATCTGGAACAAAGACACTGATCAGTTAACAGCATTATAAAAGCATGTAAAATTATGTACTTAAATAAAATGTGAATACCATAAGCAATGCAATATATACACGTGAATGATTATGGCATAAGGAACGTAAAGAAATAAAGCATGAAACTATATAGCAATAAACAAAACCTCAGTGTGTACAGGGACCCTCTGCACAACCTCGGGTAGTCAGCTATCAACCACGAATTTAGCTTATAAACAGAGTCTTCTCATGTATTCAAAATGCAGTCATAACATAGAAATAAGGTCACGGCACAATGGGCTCATTAACAGTGAAAATTACACTACAAAATCTTAATATGCGTATGAGAACGCATTATTTATAACAGAGGATGACATAACTACTTTCTTACAATCTACGCTAATAAGAGACACGTGAACAACCACGTCTAGTAATCTAGCATTATGGCTACCGTGAAGATTAAATCTTTGGAGGGTGGCTGTTGGATTCGGCTTATGGAGCAGTCCACAGGTGTTGATATGTCCCCTGAGATTTAGGAATGGCCACGCAAGTATTCACGTGGTGAAAAACAAAGTTCTATCACCGTAGGACTCTTAGGTTTACCACCGCTTGACTACCTTTGACCATGGCCTCTTTTGATGAATTCGAATGAGCCAGTAGGACTCGGTCCATCTCCACATCGTTTTCAACTTTCCCATGTGGCTCAATTTGCCAGAAGACTCTTGAAATATAGACTTTAACAAAACAACTGCAGAAAGTTGAGCTGGCTGCGGAAAGTGACAAGATTCCGCAGCTCATAAGCAAAATTCTAGTTCAAACAGCAACACAAAGACATAGTCAAGAAACCACTTTAAATGCTCTTTTATAACTAATATGCAAAGATACTAATGACTTAGGAGGTTCAGATGAATGGAAAGAAGATAGAAAAAGGTGTAGGAAATATGCAAGTTTGAGACTCAACAATCATCTCGGAAGCCTGGGATGTCAGAGAGGTAGTGAAGCAATCAAAGATGATGAACTGGATTAGTTGCTCAGCGGATGAGCAACACATTTTGCAGGGGGGTGATGATGAGCCCCAAAAATGGGTAACTTTATGGGCTCATTTTGCCTATTATTCTCATTTAATCCACCATTCTCTATAGTTTTATGCATGCTTTTGAATATATTTATGTTAATTTACTGAATGGGAATAGTCACTTGGCCACAAAGTCTAATACGTGCTTATTGCAGATTTTTGGACAATTTTGGACCAAGATCAGGCATTTATGAGTAGATTGGCAGCCAAATACGAAGAAACAAGGCTGAGGATTTATAGGAGGGGTGTCTTCTACACTAAATGACCCCTTCCTCCTTCCTCGAGTTCTCCACCATCAACTCAGAGTTCAATAGCCCAGCAAGATGATTTCAAGGGGCAACCAAGCAAGTCTAGTGAAGTGGCTGATTAACTGTAGTTTTGGGCAACCAAGCTCCTAAAGTTAAGGAGGACTGTTGAGATTCCTTGGTTGCATAAGTAGGAAGACTTCAAGCCTTGGTAGTTTAGCTATTGAACAATTCATTTTCGCACTTTAGTGCAGCTCTGCATTCAGCTCATTTTCGAGCTCTTTCTGTAAACAGTTTTGTGACATGACTATTATTTTTTATTAATGAAGATGAATCTCACTTTGCACCAGCTCTGAGCTTTCTTAGGAGGCTGTAGCTCTTGGGGTTGGGCTGAACCCAAGTGCCAATACCTCCTTTGTGTAATTTTATGTGTTTTTCTTGCATTCATAGAAAAATTTATGTTATTTAGGCTAAAATCTTACTTTGTTACTTAGGTTGTTTTTGATGATTAAGATAGTTTTTCATGCTTTAGGTTGATTCAATACTTTGGTAACAGAAAAGATCCACAAGAAAGCTATCAAGTAGTCCTTGATCTCATTTCTCCCTCCTTGAGACCATGAACTGAGACCAAGGCACACTTGCTGCCACAAAAACACTATTTTTGCCTTCTAATGCAATTGTTAGTGTTAGATTTTAAGTTGGAAAAGTTGATATCAGTTGTGTTTCCATATTTAGATCTATTCTTGCTCAATTTCCATAACTATCTTGCATGATTTCATGTCTATAAACTTTTGTTCATCATGTTTCTAGTTTTTAGGTCAGATTACGTCAAAATAGATAAATCTTTGTTTTTCTAGTCTTTGCTTGGATCAGTTTTGGAAAGTGGTGTGCAGAAAACCTGTAAGACACTCTAGCCTATCCTTCCTCCATCATACAATCTGCTCGAGTCTCTCTCTCAAGATTTCCTTCACCCATTCACCATACTTTCCCAACTTGCCCTAATTTCTACATTTTTGTGCAACATTGCGTCCTTCATCTTTGAACAAATCCAACAATATTCATCACTCCTGAGCTTCATCTATCAAATCCTAGACCCCTTAAAATCCTTATCCATCCTTCATTCCCACTTTCCCACCATTTTTACACCATCAACCCTCTAAAATCCACTTTCGGCGTGTTCCTGCAGAATTTCCTGTAGATCCCCTGCAGACTTCCTGTAGAAGTTTATGCGAGCAGTTTTTTGAGATCTGATCACTATGGAATTCTCCAAAAGGGTGATAGGGACCCCTTAGGTCCTTTTCTCACCTTCCCAACCTCCTGCAAATGCCCACTCCACTTTCTTTCGCCAATAAACCTCTGTACAGTCAAAAATAATTAAACCACATACATAATAATTCTGAATAAAATTACTCAAAAATACAAAAATATGCTTTTTCCATATATTCCTTCAGAAGTAGCTTAGACACATGCATTTCACCTTTCCAAGAGTCAATGGCATCCTTTTCAGCAACTTTCATCTCTTTTCTTGCACGAGTAGGGTTAGTCGGTAAAACTAGGGATTGCATTTCCTTTCAGCTTTCAACTTCCTTCTACAATTAGACTAGCCTCTTTTGAGTTAGCTTTTGTCCATCATAGTTAAAATCTTCTTCTAAAACCTCATAGAAGTTGGCTTAAGCTCCTAGCGAACTTGTAGCAGTTGATCAAGTGACAGCCTATAGTAAGAGCTAGTACTTGTGCATATAGCACCATCACTTCCAAGTTTGTTACGAACTACTGGGTTGAGAAAAGTAAAGTATGGACTCCCAGGAGTTGCAACATCATTGCTACAATACTGGAGCTCACCACCAAGGTCAGTATAAGTTTCCTCATCTCATGGAGGAACTCAACGCAATGGGGGCCATTGCTTCCTAATGGGGAAGAACTGATCTAGGTGGATATTGGTGGCCACCCCTCTATTCCACTTGGACCCTCACCATTGTTTCTTTCAGTTTTTCACTTTCCTTAGTTGTAGCACAATTTACTATTTTTGGTAGTTTTCGAGTCTTGAACTTCCAAAGCCTTTTTGAGGCCCTAAGCAATGTTTTTTTTGGAAATATTTCTTAGTGATTTCTAAAGAAATCACATCGACCAATGTAGTCCTCAGAGAGATCTTTCCAGTGAGGTATCATACACATCAAATAGAGATAATATGACCAAGTTATGACCTTGGGAAGTTGGATGCCTAACAAACCCCAATGGGGCCCATAAACTCTTGGTGTTACATCTCCTCGGGTTAGGGTTTTGGTTGTTTAGGATTTTCTCTTATTGTTCAATAATAAAAAGGTCCTTGAGCCTCATTGTAACTTAGTTCAGAGGCATGTAACCACCACATCTCTTCTCAGAGATAAGCTACCATCACTTGAGCTATCTTATTTCCATTCTCTTTGTAAGCATAGTTCAATATTTTTCTATTAATGACATGAAGTTTTTTTTTGCTACATCTCTATGTTTATGATTATATATGTAAGTTATTGCATTCCTATTTAAGTTTGGATCATACCATGCCCTTCTTTGTCTTCATGGTGTTATTCTTTTCTTGTGGATTCAACTGGTTGTCCTAGGTTGCCCTGCCTTGGCTTTGGCCTTTGCTCTATGGTTTCAGGGAACCTTTTCCTTGCTTCAGATTAGTAGATCCAAAGTCTCGCTTATTTTGTTTAAAATTCTTCTAAATCTTGACGGCGTATCGGTATGATGTGCCAAGCGAGGTGATGTCCAAGAACTCCATCTCATCCTGGATGTACTTGTGTAGACAACTGTGGTGCTTGAGTAACAAATGCCTCTTAGAATCCTTGATACCTGATTTTTTATGGAGGCTATCAAAAACATTGTGAACCCTGGCACGTCTTGGTCCCTTCCCTGCTGTAGTGTGGTCCATTTTATGTATTTATCTTTATATCTCCTAATAGGTTAATATTATTCCTTGATGGCATCAAAGGAAGAATCCTAAGTGGGTGTGGCTGAAATAGTGAGGATTCCCTATTGTCCTTTTGTTCACAATAGATTTCCCACCAATCCTTGACGTGTGGGGTGACTTTGAGAAGTGAAAAAGTAGTATTTTCCTGATGGAAAAATTCATGAACTAAAAAATATCCTTCCAACAAATTCAACCATTTATCTATTATTCATGCACCTATCTAGTTCTCAAATATTGGAATATCAAAGTTAACTTGTACCTTAAAAGGAGTGGTGCCTCCAGAGTGGCTGTTGGATGAATATGTGTTGCCTATGGGTAGCTATCGAAGTATATGAGCAAAGTTATCCATCATCGTGTTCCTTTGTCACTCGAAAGCTTCCTCAAGAAATATTTTGAAAGGATCTCTTGCCCCCTCATCTTTCTTCTCTTATGCCATGGGAAGCCATCAAGGTTTAAGAGGTTGGTCTTGCAAACATTCAACAAGTTTGAGCCCTAACTCCTTATACCCTATCCTCGTTGGGTACATGCAAATAAAACATAGAAAGAGCAAACCACTCTGATACCACTAATCCAAAATTAAATAGGAACACAAAAATTATAGATATAACCATAAACACAGAGATGCAGCAGAAATAACTCTTCATTTCATTAATATCAAAATACTAAAATATGCTTACAAACATAATGGAAATAAACTAGCTCGAGAGATGGTAGCTTATCTCTAAGAAGAGATGTGGTGGGTACATGCCTTTGAACTGTGTTACAATGAGGCTGAAGGGCCTATTTATTATTGAACAATAAGATAAAACCCTAAAAATCTAAAACCCTAACCCCAGGAGATGTAATTCCAAGAGTTTGTGGGCCCCGTTGGGTTTAGTTAGGCGGCCAAGTTCCTGTGGTTGTAAATTGGTCATATTATCTCCATTTGGTGCATACGATACCTTGTTGGAAATGTCTCTCTAAGTACTACAGGATTTGTGGAAAGCCCCCGTCTATGGCCATGGGCCTACAACGAACCTCAAAAAAATGTCATTTAAGGGGTCAAAACTACCCTGGAAGCTGAGGACCCGAAAAAATGCTAAAATAGTAAATGTTGAAATAGACAAGGAAAAAGATGAAACCGACTAGAGGTCTAGGAGGAATAGGCAAGTGGCCACCAATATCCACCTTGATCATTGAATTATAGGTTATCTCTAGGAACCTGTTGAAGCCTCGAAAATCGGGTCGACAACAAGGGGGATACCCACCTGGTCCGGACCTTGGTTGGTAGCTCCTTATCCGTTTGGTATAGCGGGTCCGACTGGGGATAACGGGACCAGTTTCCCGATCTTGGGTGTTTGTGTGTGTGTAGAGTTGAACTATGCTGATCTAAGAGTATTTTTAAAGCTAATCTAATTCAGATTCTTTAACTTTACTCTATGCTATTGTAATCTAGTGAGAAACAACACATCTAATCTACACTAACCCGGGGTGTATATCTTCTATTATGCAATCTAAAAAGATTTCGAACAATAACTGGCAATAAAGATCATTCAGCTATCATAAGAATAGAAATCATTGAAGATAAACCACTTTGCATAAGAAGTTAGGAAAAACAGTTGTGAACAGCATATCTCATAATGAGTTATTCATATGTCAGACACAAACTATATGACTCCACCGTACAAAAGTGCCAAATGATAGCCCATACATTCATACAATGACATATAAACAACTGAAACTATAAATCACTTAAAGAAATAAGCAGGAAATAGTTAAGAAGATAAAAGTACCATTTATGACTGGTTCCACTCATAAGCTTCAAGCAACAATGATTTATCTCTCCTTGTTCTAACATCTACTAAGAGTACAGAAGTGCAACATCAGTAGCAGATATCAAATGCAAACATTAATAAACCTTGATCCATCCATTCACCAAAACCACCTCCGAGGGCGCAAAAGTGCATGTTCTGAGGACGAGTTTTTGGCAAATCTCGGGACCCTTCTCTAAATGCCTGAGAACGGTTTAAATACTGCTAGCTAACTAACTTGATTACATAATTTTAGGATCCGGTTTTCAAATGAACGTCCTTCTGATAAAGCAAACTATTTCTAAAAATTAAATCTGACTCTGAACTATTTTTGTATTTGCTCCTTAGTCCCGTAAGAACGCAACATTCGGCTGGGAAGAGTCGGTTGGTTGCCTTCCCCTTTCGTGTGTGCTATAGAAATGGAAGTCAACAAGAGCTGGCACCACTTTCTGGTAAATTATAAGATATTTTAGAGAATCTCCCGTTGACTGGGTGTATACTTGGTAATAACTCAAATTTCCCTCAGACTGGTTCTGCTTTTGCTATTTTGGTTTCTGTCTTTGCGAATGACTTGATGAATAAGAAGACTTTACTTTCTAAGCAATTTTCTGGATTGAAAACCGCCTTCGTTCTTCATTCCAGGCTTTTTGGCGTGTAAGTTTCAGGTCTTATTGTAATCATGCTGCTTTTGTGCGCCTTTGATTCTGAGCTTCAGATGACCTATCGGTCATTAGCATCTGTTGAGTGATACTCTGGAATCTGTAGTCCTATCGTATGTGGCACCCGTTTATGAAGAGATCTCTTCTGTGTTCTCCAAGAATTGGCGCTTCCCCTTTTCCTTAGATGTTTCCTGCAAAATTTCTCCATGTTATTTCCTGTTTTATAGTTTGCGTAAAGGAAAAGGGTAATGGAAATAAAGATTGACATGAAAGCTTCAGATCTTGTGTGTGCATAATTATGACATTCAAAGTGAACTGACTCTTCGAAAAATGAAAAGCAGCCATTCGTACAATCATTAATTTCCTTTCTTAAGGTGTGCGCTTAATTTTGATTAATGGGCAGCTTTCCTTGAATACTATGCCGAGAAAAATTCGCGCTCATCGCAGATCACAGATCGAAGATTCATGTTATATTATTGTGGCATCGCAATATCGGATCATCGCGGATCGCTGATCACAGATCGCAGATCGCTGATCACAGATCGTAGATCGCTGATCGCAGATCGCAGATCGCAGATATTAGTCATTGTGTGCTACTTTATGCGATCTTGCGATATGTGATGTCGCACATCGGCCGTCGGAGATTTCTTAAGTTTCTTATTTAAGGACGCTTATGGTGAATGCGATGCGATTAATTTCGCATCGTTCCTTCGTAGTTTGTTATGCCCATAAAAGAAATGTTTTCTTGCTTTGTTGCGATAAAATTCTAAGGAAAAAACAAAAATGTTCCTAGAGATGTTTGTTTGAATTTTTACTAAGGGTCCCCTATTTGCTTGGTGTTATTGCTAATATCAAACAAAGAGGGGGGTTGTTGGTGGCCACAACACCATCAAAGGGGTTTCCTTGGTTAGTGAACTCAGGAATTGTTTCCATTGGTATCAACCTAAGATCTACTAAGGGGTATTTCCACAGGAAGGATGTTTTTCTGCGGTCAATTAATTGATTTTATAAATTAACAAAAATAAATAAAAAAGGGGTAATCTAGGAAAAAATGGTTTACCAAGTATCCATCAACTAAATAATACCTCTTGTATAACCAAGAAGTACGGGCAAGCTATCTCCACGAATGTTGTGTTTGTTGTATCACGTTTACAAGGCGATTGACTCAGTAACCAATGGATGGATATCAACCTATAGGGGGATCACAATATATACGTTATGGTACATGGGAGTGTAGTTCATAGTAGTGTTGTCTAATGCATAACCATTTAATGAGAGTGTTCCCATATACTTACCATGTGTGGAGTGCCTTCGATATACCCAAAAGTACTAGAGACCAATCCTATACAGCTTCGTACATGAAATGGGATTTTCACCCCCGGGATACAAAACTGGCAATTAACGACAACTCATATATTTAACAATGCCAGAACACGTCTCTAGCCTAAATCTCTAATTTTTTTCATTAACAACAAGTTCTCCTTAGGTTAATTGAGATAAAATTTTAAGTTTATCTTGAATTATGTTTCAATTTTATGGCTCAAAGTGATGTCACCTGAACACCTAAGATGCAATTGTATTAGATAACGAAAATTTCCAATTCGATGAAAGCTAGAGAAATCAAAGGAAAAGGTTTCAATCAATAATGCTTCAAACAAAATGCCCTCTACTAACTTTAAGTTTTGGTTTCCAAATGTAATGCCTAAAGGTAAAAATGATTTTCAATTTTTCTAAGATGCACTTATATGAATTATGCTTTTGTTTTTGCTTTAAATGATTTAATGTAGCTAATGCACAATTTAGTTTTCAATTATTGAAAAATGTGATCTATTTCCAATAATTAATTCCAGAAAATAACTTTTCATGCAAGTGATCTAATGCAATTTTAACGAAAAGTAAACTTTTCAAAATGAAAACTATTTCAATGCATAATCAATTCCTTTAATCATTGCAAAAGAGAAATCACTATTTCTTTAATAGAACAATCAATAATTATCAAGCACACAAGTAGTAAACAAAGATCTCAATCGACTCAAAACTTGAAAAAACTCAATAAAAATTTGATTTTTTACCACTTCAAGAAAGACACAATCTTTTTCATTCCACAAAGAAATCAGAAGCATACAGACAAAGACTTATGAAAATAAAGTAGAGAAGAGACCTCAGAGACCAAGACACACTAGAATTTTCAGTAGATATCCTAAAAATTCTTACATTCAAGGACTATTGCTAATTTATATAACAAAACCCGTGCTGATAGGGTCATCAACACTACTTTGTATAGCAAAACCTATGCTGGTAGCACTACTTTTCATAGAAAAGCCTGCGCTGGTATTCAACGTGCATAAATAGTGGAAGATGGGGTTTTCAGTGAAACTATATAGGGGAAAACCTGTCAGCATGACTGTCACTGATAAAACACGTGTTGAGTGAGGAAATTTTAGGAAAAACAAGAAAGGCTCAGGAAGAAACTCTAGATCTGATACCCTAAGACACAAGCAATTCCAAGTACACATCGAAAAATCAATAAAAATAAAGGGTTGTTCAATGGTTGGCCAAACTTAATGAGAAGGAAAAAAAATGAAAAGAGGATGAAAAGGGTGTAGCCTTCCTCAGTGGAGTCACCATTTTGTTGGGAAGACAATACCTTCTATGGATAGAAGTGATCTTTCTAGTCCTATGAGAGGAGTGCAGGCTTTCCTAGTTTATGTTGAAAAATGCAAAGTGAGAGAGAGAAACCTACCTCACTTTGATGCTAAGTGCTCAAATTTTGATGATGATATCGATCCCTTAGCTTCCAGGCTCGCTCCTCACTATTCCTTGCATCTGAATACCTGCAAGAGAGATAAAAAGACAACAAGAGATACAAGAGCATACATGGTATAATTCAAACATAAGCTACATCACAGATTAAGGAGCATCACACTGAATGAATAATGATCTACACACTTATGGAAAGTAAACACCAAATGTATTTATTAATGAATAAAAAAGGGAACAATACAACCATTTCCTTGAAGTTGGAGACCTACTCTATAGTGGATTTCCAAGTCCAATCAAAGACCATTCAAGCACTTCTTCTCCATAGTTAGATGGGAAGTATTTGGGCATAGTTTCAACATACGAATCTAGGCAAGCAATGACCAACAATTTGGGGATGGAAGGGACTTGATTTATAGGAAGGGAGAGGGAGTTAGGGATCCATAAAAGAGAGAGGAAGGTCCACATGTCAAGGGGAATATCCCCAAAGGTAGGATCAAGGACTCAAAATGGAAGCACTCAACCATATCTTTATCCAACAACATCCAACTCATTGTTCTCAAAGATTCTAGTAGGTGAAGGTTTTCCTCCAATTTAGTAAAGACTACCAAAAGTGGTTCAACGCGAGTTTTCATATCAAAATCCATGCTAGTGTCGCTAGGTCAACATGTTGCAACAAGGCATCAGCATGGGCCAAGAGTAGTGCAAAGTGTGTTGATACTAAAAACTAGGGTTTCAGGCAAATTTCTCCAAATTCTCTCACGGTAGTTCTTCTTCTATTCTTCAAGGATGTTTATGTATGTGTTTCATGGTGAGTACAATTTGACATTTTTCTTCACTTTTATACTTTAAGATATGGGATAGGAAGTGTGACAAAATAATGTGTAATAGATGCTCCCTAAAGCATGAAGGAAGAACAGGGAGGGATGGGTGAAATTCTTTACAAGTCAAGGCAAGGACTCAGAAAAACACTGTGAGGAGACCAACAAATCAAGCATGATACAATATAGACATTTGACATCTCTAAATAGGCATCTAACAATACATGATTCCATGGCATGGATGTAGCCATCCGAATAGAAGGGATCATGTGTAAGGATCCACAAGATGGATGCAACCATCTAAACATAAAGGATCATAGGTAAAGATCCACGGTATGGATGCATCCATCTGAGTAGAAAGGATCATATATATAGGCCCATGGTATGGTCATAGTCATATGTATATAAGAAACATGTGTTCAATCATGAATAACTCATAACTCCATGAAACCTGGATTTATTAGATGAAACACAGGGTCTTCATTTTTGTCTTGATTTGATAAATGTACGAATTATGTCATGTGAATAGATGTGTTGAAGTCAAACATGATAGAAACAACTAATTACCGATCAATGATTTAAAACGTTAACAAGCACGAGAGAAACCATCAATAATGGAAATGGCTCTCAAGGTACAACAACACAATCCATGAGTGTGAATAATGAAGATGAAGTTGAACACCGACAAAATCATTTTATTGAAGAAAAGTGATGTAATCTTATTGTCAAATGTGAAGAACTTCCATTGAGTCATATTAGCTCCAAGGTACTGGAAGGGAGTTTCTAGATCATCTTCCTAGATAATTAGTTGAAGTCAACATGAAGTGATCCATCGAAGGAGGGCCATAATGTATCCAACATCATTGACAAAAAACAAAATATGTAGTAGAGTAGGTAAGTTTGATTCAGAATTGTGGCAGAAAGGTCAGACAATGCATAAGCGGTAAAAAACTATAGATGGGACTTCTCTTGAACATATCGACAATAGGACTCCAAATTTTGGTAGCATTTGACTCAACAAAGGATCAGATGTCATGATGACAATCCAATATAATCAGATGAGAGGAAAAATGGATTCCCAAAACTGAGGAAGGCAATTGATGAATTGAGGATAACCAAACCCGACACAAGCAATAGATAAGTGTCATGTTCAAGAGAGACATGCCACCTTTACACAAAATATAGGACATGTTTACTTCCATTTTTCCCCACTATCGCTAGTGATTACCTCTTTATTTTTAATCTCAACCCTCGAGAGGATACCATATGCATGTCGTATAAGTTCATCCTTTGGGTGAATCCATCCTAGTAAGTTTAAAGAGCCCTAGAAAGGAGTAACTCAGTCTCATCATGGTGACAAGTCCTTGTCATTTAAGTTTTATGAGTCTAACGAAGGGGTAACTCGACATCTTTTTCATGTTTAGAGAGTTTCAAAAAGAGGAAAAAAGGAACATTCCAGAGGTCCCTTTTAAGATTATCTTGAATTAATTTTAAATTTTATGGCTCAAAGTGATGCCACCTGAACACTAAGATGCAACTATATGAGAAAAAGAAACTTTCTGATTCGATGAAAGCTAGACTAATCAAAGGAAGAGGTTTCAATCAATAATGCATCAAACAAAATGTAGCAAACAAAATGCCCTCTACTAACTTTCACTTTCGCTTTCCAAATGCAATGCCCATAAGTAAAAATGATTTTCACTTTTCCTAAGATGCACTTATATGAATTATGATTTTTTTTCCTTTAAATGATTTAATGCAACTAATGCATCATTTAGTTTTCAATTATTGAAAAATGTGATCTATTGCCAATAATTAATTCCAAAAATTATCTTTTCATGCAAGTGATCTAATGCAATTTTAACGAAAAAGTAAATTTTTTGAAATGAAAACTAATTCAATGCATAATCGATTCCTTTAATTAATGCAATAGAGAAATAATTGTTTAATTAATAGAATAATCAATAATTATCAAGCACACAAGTAGTAAACAAAGATCTCAATCGACTCAAAACTTGAAAAAACTCAATAAAAATCTGATTTTTTTACCACTTCAAGTAAGAGGAAATCTTTTTCATTCCACAAAGAAATTAGAAGCATACAGACAGCTAATGCAAATAAAGCAGAGAAGAGACCTCAGAGACTAGGATACACTAGAGTTTTCAGTAGAGACCCTAAAAATTCTTAGATTCAAGGACCAACACTACTTTATATAGAAAAATCCGTGCTGATTGGGTCATCATCGCTACTTTTCATAGAAAACCCCGTGTTGGAAGCACTACTTTTCATAGAAAAAATTGTATTGGTCTTCAGTGTGGATAAACAGTGGAAGACAGGGTTTTCAGCATGATGGTAGAGGGAAAAGCCTATCAGCACGACTATCACTGATAAAACACATGTTGAGAAAAGAAATTTTAGGAAAAATAAGAAAGACTCATGAAGAACTCTAGACCTAATACCCTAAGACACCAATAATGCATAGTACATTTTAAAAATCAATCAAAACAAAGGGACATTCAATTGTTGGCCAAACTTAACAAGAAGGAAAAAAATAAAAGGAGGATGAAAAGGGTGTAGGCTTCCCTAGTAGAGTCGCTAATTTGTTAACCAGGAAATCCCTTCTATAGATAGAAGTGATCCCTCTAGACTAATGTGTGTGTCTAGTAAAAACCGTGACAAAACAAGCAAACTTCCCTAACCTATATCAGAATGGCAAATGAGAAATGGAGATGGCCTACCTCTCTCTTATGTGCTCGAACTTTAATGATGATCATGATCCCTTAGCTCCGAGCCTCACTTATCACTATTCCTTGTGTCTAAATACATGTAAGAGAGATCAAAAGACAACAACAAGAGAGATCATAGCATATGCACTCCAATGTAAGTTATACAACAGATCAAGGAGTGTTATACTAAGTAAAATATCATAGACAAGCTTATGGGAAGTAAAACATGCTTTGTATTAATGATTAAATAAAAAATGGAAGCTACAACTGGTTCCTTGATATTGAAGGCCTCCTTCAGGATAGTTCCAAGTCCAAGCCAAACTTAACAAGCTCTCCTTTCCTCTCTCACCAAAATGGAATCATCTAAGCACAATTTAATAGAAGAATGGCAACCAGTAATGACCAACCCATTGAGGAAAGTGAAGAATGGATTTATAGTGAGGGAGAGGGAGTTAGAGATCCACCAAAGGGGGAATAAGGTCCTTATCCCAAAGTTAATATCCCTAAAGGTAGGATCCAGTGCTCTAAATGAGAGTACTCGACCATATCTTCTTCCAAAAACTACCAACTCATCATTCTCGAAGCTTCTAGTAAGAGAAGCTTCTACTCCATTTTTGGAGAAACTTCCTAAAGAGGACCAACGTGACTTTTCCTATAAAAATTTGCACTACTAGTGCTAGTCACTGGTTAGACAAAAGGCTATCATTATAGCTTTACTTACTAAAAGTAGCGTTGGCTTTGCAAATTAGGGTTTTCATAAGTTTTTCTAGAATTGCTTCAAGAAATTAGTTATCCATCTCTTCAGGGATGTATTGTGTTATCACCAAAAAATTGATCGTCTAACATAATTTACTAGATGGATCGAAGTACACCATGTAAGACCAATTTTGTGATAATAAAATTGCTTTCACTATGAGAAATTACTTAATAAACCACCTTTGTTAAGTAATTTATAGTTAAACCCATGGAGAATAATTAAATAAATCACTATTTATTTTATTTTCTTATAGGAATAATTAATTAAACCATTGTTCAATTATTATTCCTTGTCATATTTGACCCAATTATGAAAAATCAACAGATAAATTATTAATTATCTTATTTTTCTCTAGGAATAAATTAATTAATCACTAATTAATTATTATTCCTTATCAAATTTGACTAAATCCCTTAGGAATAATTAAATAAATCATTATTTTTTTATTATTCCTTAACCAACTTCTTGAGATGATAAATAAATCATTTCTAAGCTTAGACTGAAAAGATAGCACACATTTTAATTAGGAATAAGGTGCATGATTCCTTTAAGCCCCTCAGCACTATCTGAAGCTCCCTTAAGTCAGTCAAGGATTCGGTTGATCCCAAAGATATGAAAGGTGTTTACTTAGTCCCTTGCTCATGTGGAACACCCTATATTGGAGAAATGGTTCATTCCATCAAGCAAAGGATCCAAGAGCATGTGACATATATTAGGCATAATAGATGTTGCTTGTCTGCCTTAGCTGAGCATGAGCCTAATACTAAAAACCACATATGTATTGAAGACTCCCATGTTTTAGCCAAAATTAATCACTTCCATCATAGGAAGTTCAGGGAGGCTTTAGAAGTTGAGAAGCATGGAAAATTAGCAGCAATTGGATCCCTGCTCTCCATTACTAGTAGTTTTTTTTTTTTTTTTAGTAATTTGGAATTTGATTTTTTATTTTTATGTTAAGATTCCTTGAATTATTATTATAATTAGTTTCCTTTGGTTTTCTATCAGTTTTTTAGATCGTTGAAGTTTGTTTGTTTGTTTTTTTTGTAGATGTTGTTGTAAATTGCATATTTCTTGATTCTCCATTTTTATTTAATTTTATTATTTATTCATTTTTATTATTATTATAATTTTATTTTATTTTTAAATCTGTATTAATCCTGCTTTTGACTTCCTTTATTTTCTCCATAATTTTAGCATTTCATCTTTATATATATATATATATATATATATAATATATATATATATATATATATATATATATAATAGATATAGATATAGATATAGATATAGTATAGATATAGATTATAGATATAGATATAGATATAGATATAGATATAGATATAGAATATATATATATATATATATATATATATATATATATATATATATATATATATATATATATATATATATATATATATAATAAATATATATATTCTTACTTTCCAATTTTATTTCAATGCATGAGGATGTTTTTGAACGTTTAATTTCATTTTACTTTGACTTTCTAATGTTTCATAAAAATATTAATTTTTGATTTTTTGACTTTCTAACAAATCAATTTGTTTTTCCTTGTTTTATCTGAAGCATTTACACCCATATATATTGTTAATGTTAGATTAGATACTCCACCTTTTCCCTAATGATGGACCAAAGTAGAGGGTTCGAAACATTGGCTCCAAGAAAATATTCGATGTGATCTCTCCAAAAAAAATCTCTTCTAAATAAATAATTTATTTATTTATTATTTCTAAATAAATGGTTTTAAATAATTTTTCCCTCCTAAACAAATATAATAAAATATTCCAAGTGGTTATTCCAAGAATGGGGTTAATAGTATTTTATTATTGCTCATTATTCGAGGATAACTCGATATTTTGTTATAAATAGAAGGGTTTTCCATTCATTATTCACTTTTCATTGTTTTCATTATTGCACTTTTTTTTGTAACTCTGATTATTTTCATTATCGCACACCATATTTTTGTTGGGTTTACACATTATACAAGAGAGGTACTCTACACAAGCTGAAGTTTGAGCATAACCAAGAACCCATCCCATAGAGGGGGACTGGTAACATTGATTTTTTCCCTTCATAGGTGTTATAGTAAAACTATTCTTTCTATATCTGGTTTCCATTGGATATTTGGAGTTATTAGTATTTCTTTTTTCTGTTTAACTATGATTGTGCCATAGATCAGAATTTTGGCAGATTTTGTTTTTATCAGTTGCTGTAGATCTACAATGTTTAGCATCCATTTATATTGTTGATATTGTTTGTCATCCACAATCTTAAGTGGGCGCTTTTCGTACATCTTTGAGAAGAAAAAACTAGAACATATTGAGCATATAATTCATGGTGAATGAATTTACACAACTTTTGTCGCTTTACAACATTTGTGACTACAATGGCACAAAGGAAGAAATTTCAAGTATACAGTTGTGAATGTGAAAAAATAATTTGTAATAGTTAGGAACATTGGGGGTAGGCATCCCATAATCTACCATGGTCATGTTACATCTTTGAGACATAGTAGCTGACTTTTAAGTAGCTTAAAATCCTTCAATCATCCCACAGAAAAGAATATCTAAGCATGGAAGAGACACGATTAAAAGGGGGTTCAACTTAGGTGCAGTACGTGCGGTATTATTTGGGGCTACCTGACCCATCTAGTGCTCGCTACTAGTAATTGACTACCAAGAATCTAAAGACTCGAATGCTCTCATCGAGCAAAGGTACTTTAGTGACCAAAATCTAGGGCATCCATCCTTACAGGTGGAGGTGCGTGCAACACTAAAGGCTCATCTATTACCTTGGTTAATTCTTTGACTACTAGAAGGTGTCGTCAATTCTTTTAGGAATTTGCCCCCGTACCCATCAGAATATATCTTTGCAAGGCCCAGCCTTACTTTGAGAGTGGCAAGGATGAACAGGTCTTCATAGGATCTTTTATCATATACAAAAACAAACGAAAACCATTTTTTTATTTGATTGATGAGATAGTATAAAGTTAAAGGGAAAGTACTCATTTTATTTTTATTTTATTTTACGTATGTGACATATTTTATTTGAGAATCATCTCCTACCCTCAATCACACAAAGTAGCTTACACTCGACACCATATGGGACCCCATGGCTCCCTCTCAATCTAGACATTTTTAAAAATCTCCCTCCACTACCAGGAGGAGTGCCAAGTCACGGAAGATGCCATACAACTACCATTACATGATATTCCTATTGGCTTGTTAGGGCGTGACCCAGGTTCAGAGGTGATTTAGCCAAACAAATCCCGGTACTACTGGCCCTTTCGTCAATAATGCACTGAGCGCATACTGAGGTCTCACCCAAAGTAGTATGGGAGGCTGCTAGAACCAGGTTTCCACACCCTGAAGATGTATGATGGTTTCAAGTGGTCCGTAGTTCGACCCTGCACGCACATCGCTACGTGCACTTACCCGTACCTTGCAGCCTGAGATGTTGCCTTTGCACATCCCTACTCGGGGTTCGAACAATGCTATTACCCAATTCCTTACTCACAACCTGACATTAGGTGATTAACTGAAATTATTTATACACTTTTAGTTATACTTAACAATATTCAAAATTCATATAAGTGCGCGCAATAAATAAATAGTATAATTGCAAGTAATATTAAACATGTAATAACTCATAATAGATACACAGGATTTAGAAAAAACTTCTCTTTGTTATTTTCTTCCTTCTATTACAGACTCAACCTTACCTTGCGCACTCAGCTGCAGGGGTCTACGCACTCAGCTGCGAACTCTACTCAACCTCTGTGCACTCAGCTACAGAGCCCCTTCCTACTACTGCAACCCAAGATACTTATACTCTTACTCTATTCTCACTATCTTATTCTATCCATCCAATTCCATCGATCCATCCCTTAGTTTACAACTTAGAGCCTCTCTCTATTTATACAAACCCATGGTCCGAGGACCATGGGTAGGTCGACACTACATTCAAAACTTAGGGTGGACAACCCTATGAATCTAACATACAATTCGTGCTTCATGCCCACAATTCACAAGAGTCTTTACAACAATAAAAACTCAAAACTTGGGCTTTGAGCCCCAAAACATGTTGTGGGGGGATTCCATCCCCAACAGAACCCCAACACAAACATCGTGACTCGCCCTTGAGTCACTCTGTTGGCTGACGATCTTGGCGCGGAGTCCCTCCAGCTGGTCTCAAATGGTCTTGATGTTCACAGTGCACTAAGTTGCTATTTGTTGAACCTGCTACATCTGTTCCTTGGAGACCTCTGTTTCTGGCATGCTACCCTACATCTGTGCATGCATCCCCTGAATCTACGCAATATTTCCTTCAATATCTACCGTGATTGTAAAGGCTTCATCAATCCATGGCTAGACGCGTGCTTTGATAACTGCTTCCTTATGGCGTGTCGCGTCCACCTACTCCTTTAATGCCTTGGCTTGCTGCATCCTCGCAAGTCGGTGAGTGATGACTACTATTTGTGTCATCCCTCTGATGTTGTCGTACTCCTGCTGGAGTTTGCATGCCTTTGTCTCCAGCCGTTGGATGTTGGGGTCCTCCTGCAACGTCGTGAAGACCTCAAGTGCCTATTCCAACATGTTTGTACAGTCGTGCATTGCACCTCTAATTTCTTCCAACCTTACTGAAATAGCGTTGGTGTGTTGTTCTTTGATTTTCAGGGAGTGGAAGGTTGCGCCTTCAACTGCAACTAGGCAATATGGAGATTCAACTCTAGCTACACCCTTGTTGTCTCTTCTCTCACATTACAGACTCCACTGACCAAACTATGGATCCGCACTTCTACCAGTAGATCTATTTTGATAGCTAGCTCTGGGACACATCGGCAAGTGTCATCTATTGTGTGCACCAAATGTTGGTTATGTGACACCAACTCATCGCACTGCAAGCTAAGTTGTTCTATGTTAGTCTTCTGCTCGCTGAGAACCTAGATCGCGCGGCCCTCCCTAGCTCGTAGCTCTGTCGTTATCCCATCCTATAGATGATATAGCGTTTCCTGGGGAAGGGTAGCTAGGTTAAAGCCAAGGTCTTTCATCATGCTAAGTGACATTTGATCCATCACATTTGATGAGACTAACACTCCCTCTAGTAACACTATTATGTTGGCCATCCGTGCACATAGAATCTACTCTGCTACTGAACTGCCTGTTGTGACATGGGTAGACAAAGTACCTTCCTGAGGGGGCCACACCTATAATCCCTGGAGCTACACCCTGAGGGTCCCCAACACAGTCTAGTGCTCTGTCATAAACTCTTGAAGCCCTTCACTTGTGACATCGCAAACTGTTTCGCCGATGTCATGGAGATCACCTTCGGTTAAGGTGATCGGGTCAATGGCCCGTTTTGAGGCCTTGACCTTCTTCCTTGGGCCCGATCTTTCTACGATGCACAGTCATTTAAGATGTGTGGACATCGTTCTTGGGTCCGCTCTTGCTTCTATTATTTCTTTTTCCTCTGCCTTATGCCCTAAGGACATTGCTTGGCCCTCCTCTGCCTGTACCATTATTGCCTCTGATCTTTGCACTGCTGCTGCTACTTCTGCGGCCTTCTACTACTCCGTGGCTTCCAGTGTCACTTCACTTACTTCCCTTACCTCAGCTGCCGCTTCTTCATTTCACCTTCTCTTGGTGAGTTGGGTGACACACAGCTTGGCATCATCTTCTTTTTCTGTGTTTTCACTTTCTCCAGTTCCACCAAATCTAGGGCATGCCTCTCAGGGGGCCATGTCTCCAATATAGTGAAGATTGCATCATCAGTGGCTATAAATGGCAGCTTTGTGCACTGCTTCACTAGCTCCTTTCGTGCCCTGATATAAATGTTGTGCCTATGTGCCTTGAAGTCTACAAAACTCTGCAGATTATTGTGCACTGTAGGTGATATTTGCGGCCACTTGTTCATCCACATTCAGATGCTCGCCTCCATGAGCACCCAGAATATTTTTGTATCGCAAATCTGTTTCGCATCCTTGGTGGCCTAGAGCGAAGCATACTTAACGGCCTCTAGTAAGTCCCAGTTAATGTTAGGAAAATGACTATCCTCTTACAGTTCTCTCTGTACTAGCAATATGGATAAGAGCAACAACGCATAGTGGAAGGTCTTACCCTGCTCCTGGGCTTCGCGACAGTTTAACAAAAATTCATCGCAGAGGAATTCGGCCCAATTGAACTGGACCCCCTTCGTGCACTGCTCGGCTAGCGCGATCACTGGTGTTAATACCTCATCGGCATGGCACTTCCTCATCACTTTTCTAGCCAGGAGTTGGGTGGCTATGCGCACCCCTTTGTCCTTGATGCTAGTGATTGCGTAGCCCCGCTTCTTTTTCTCCAGCTTATATTTCACTTTCACGGCTTCTACAAGATCAAAATCACTACTTTTTCCGGCTATAGTCATAGGGTCCTTTCCCTTACAGGGAAGCCAAGAAATATGGTGGATGAGGTCTGCCATGATGGGAATAGGCTCCTCCATCCATAGATAACCATCATGCACTAGGCAGAGTAGCTTCCTGATGATGAAAATGGTGATGGGCGCGCGGTGGAAATGTGGTATCCATAACAAGTGCAGCAACCTAGCCTTTTCCAAACCACGCAACCATTTTCATGGCTTTAACGTGATCACTACCCACTCAGTATTCTGCTTCATCAGATTCATCATCTCTAGGTGTGGGAACTTTTCGCAGTCAGTGAGGTCCTAGTCTTCAAATTTCATGGTGGGTATGTGGCCTAGGTGTGTGCCCTCAAATTCAATACCATCAAGGAGGAGCGAGGTCTGGAGTGAAATCTTCGTTGCATCCATATCTTTTGGTACTTTGGTCTTCCTTTTGTATGGAGGGACATACGTGGGAAGTTTTGTTGCAGAGCACAATGGTTGGATATCCTCCTCCCCATCTTCTTCTTCTTCTGCAGCAGTGATCAGGGCCTACAAGTGTTCTTCTTCCTCATCTGTTTCAATTGTGACTACCTTCCCCTTTTCTTCCATTGATAATTTTTTTTGTCGCGGATTCCTCAGGGACATGCATACTGGACTAATTACCTATTTATCCTTCTTCGGCCGTGGCGTCCGTGGTGATTTGGGGATTTCTGTGACCACCCCAGCACCCTCAGGAACATTCTATACCATGGGGGTCTGTGTGGCCTCGCCAGAGGTTCCCTCTTCAACTCCCAACCCATCCTTAGTGTCTGTCATCATCTCTATACCATATTTTGTTTCTCGCGAACTTAGGGGCTTACATATCACTCGGCTCTCAACACTCTGTGCTCTACTCAAACGCTCAATTCTCAAATGACCAAGTGTTGTTTTTTGTCTAGCCCTTTGGGTTTTATATCCCCTTTCAAATTTAAATTCAACTGTTCCCCCCAATTCTAGGTCATCAATGCTTTCTTGGCAGCAAATTTTCCCAAATATTACCCATAAATCGCGTCTTAAATGCCTGCCGCCCGCTCCATTTGGCCTCAAATTGGACATCCCATCATGAATAGTGATACCAATAGTCACTTCCCAACTAGCCCACACGATAGCGCAACCCTCCATGTGCGGTCGTGAACCCTGTAACGTTCTCATTTTGTTTGCATCTCCCAGAGCATGCAGTTCCCAGGTAGAATAATTTATCGTCCCGCACTCCCTTTCAGCTGCCTAGAGCACTAAGATTGTCCTTCCTACAAC
The DNA here is from genome assembly GCA_000404065.3 of Pinus taeda. Classification (NCBI taxonomy): domain Eukaryota; kingdom Viridiplantae; phylum Streptophyta; class Pinopsida; order Pinales; family Pinaceae; genus Pinus; species Pinus taeda. The sequence continues at coordinate 24,655 of APFE030816208.1, forward strand.
TAGTTAGGTGGTTGCACCACCTAAGTGGGGCTCCATCCCATCCTCTAGAATGGTTCGTGAAAATTCCTCATTTGCCATTGTGTTGATCGACACTGTGTGCTATATTATTTGCAATGTGTTACCCTAGTTTCTACATTTGTCAATATGCGGCTCCAGCCACAACAACAGACTAACCAATTCTTAGTGATAGTCCTCCAATTCATCAGTATAATCGTACACACCTTGCCTTTCCATCCTTGGTAAATTGATGAGAAATGCTTCCTTTATTTCGTTTTCCAGCCTTTTGACCTCTGCGTCTATTAAAGTGATTTTCTCCCTTAGTTGTACCCAGTCTTTTTCAAGTTCGCGAAGTCTAAAGTTTCCCTGTCAAATTTCCTCCTAAAGTCTTATATGTTCTGTTTCTCGCAGCTATGTAATTTCTTCATTCCTGGCTTTGTGCATTGTCAAATCTATGGGTGTTGTTATGTGCAGATTTGGCTTTGCATGTTCCTCAGAGATTATAGTCCCTGCTTCATCCCACAACTTTGGAATTTCTCTCATGGTCAGGGTTTTACACATGGTCCTATAAGCCCAGCGAAACGTTGGTACGCGTAGGTCCCAGTCAGTGTGTTTCACATGGTGGACCCTGTTCAACACTTCGCACACCTTGTCAAATGCTTCCCCATGGATAATCTTTAACACGCTTCGTCTTTCCTATTGCTTCATTTTTTTCCTATTTTCTATCATGGGAGCAGTGTGCATTTGTGCAGGCTATGTGCCATATGTCTGTACCCATCTGGAAAGGTGGGTGCGCAAGCTGTTTCTCCCCTCATAACTAGCTCTCATCTATAGCTGAGGTTTTCCAAATCGTAGAAGCCTCCCCCTTCTGCATTCGCGCCAATCACCTAAACTCTGTTGGTGCGTACCCCACCACCTTGCGGGCATAGCGCGCAGTGCCCATTTCAAAGCATCAAACCGCTATTGTTCCAGCACTTTGCTCTCAAATTCATTCAGGAATTCATCCATCATTGTAAACTCGTCATACCTAGGCAAATATCTTATCTCTTTTGTCATGCAGCGCAATGGTCTTACCATCATGTTGCAATTGAGTGTGGTTACTTCGTGTAACCGATTCTGCCATTGTTCTATTTCTTCATATGAATCTGTAGTGTAGGAGCTTTCGCACTCCCACAAAATCCTACCATCTACTGTTGGATTCACCCAATCCTTCTCTCGAGCAGATATCTTGTAGAAATAGTCGAGATCATCATCACTATCATCGTCATGCATAGGTTTCGTGTAGCGTGCTCCTTCCGCAGGGTCTAAAGGTACCACTATGCGTAGTGAATTTTTCTCAAAAATCATTTTGCGCTTCTTTAGATTTATTACTTTGTTCATATTAGTGGCCCAATCCATTTCCCATAGCGCGTGATAGGGATTTCTGTCATCGACAATCTCTATCACTTTGAAATTTGCCAGTGCGCTAGCACCTATTATCTACTGTTATCCCTTGCAATCTTCCCATCGATAGGATCTTATGTTGGTTTGCCATTCACAATTAAATAGGAGAACATTGTAGCATGGGTCTTCCCATGTGTACCCATGTCTGTTTTGGCAGTACATTCATGTCCAATCCAAGATCCAGAATTACTTGATCCATTTTATACTCTCTAATTTGCGCAGTCAATATCATTTCCCTTCCTGTTCACAATGCATGCTTTCCAAGTTTTCAGACTACGCGAGGTTCTCCTAACCCAGCGCGCCTAGTGATAAGTTCCTGCAATCCTTTTACATCCTTGCTGTCATGTAGCAGTTTCATGCATGTCTCTAGAAAGGTAGTGAGCATTGAAGGATCCATCCTTGATTCTAGTTAATCCTTACTCCCTGAAGTGGAGGCCTCCGTGAAGCTCTTCTTAGCTTCCATGAATGTCTCCTTCACACGCTCCAAATCAAATTCAAGTTCCTTTGTAGGAGCCTTGCGAACCCATGCACTTTCTTCTGGTTGCTTACTTTTGTCATCTCTGATTGTGATACCACTTCAAAGCACTATGTTTACATTCGGGTCCTCTTCACATGACTTAGACCTCATCATCTGTAGGTTAGTCAGGCAAAGCTAGAGTACTCCTTTATCATGCAGCCTCGCTATCATTGTAGGGCATTCCCTCTGTCTCATGATCAAATTGAGTACAATATAAACATGATTCTTTCGTCAGATTCATATAATCATGAGCATAATGCCTTGGCCCTCCGCAATTGTGACAAATTAGTTGTCCACGACCCCTTCCTAGTCCCATTCCACCTCAGCCTCATCCGCACCCCTAAAATCTAGCATGCGTCATCCCTGCATTTGGATCGAGGGATCACATTTTAGTCTACACTCTATAAGTAGGAGCCTGATCCATCATCAGCTTGTAACTTCTGCAGGTGTGCTCATCATGGCCTGACTTGCAGAAATTATAGAACAATTGTTGGGACGTCTGCGTATATTTTTGTAATAGGTGACAGTTATTTGTAGTGTTTTTTCCTCCTATCTGACAAATCATGCACCATAATGTAGGCACCATGCTCGGTTCTGCTTGTGCCTCTGGTCTTAATGGCATCAACCCTCCGCCTACCAAGTAATTCGCGAAAATTAGACAGTGGTCCTTTTCATGCCCCTGGCCTTTGCAATATATGCACCATACCTCCTCGCACACCTCTGGCTAAGTTGTCTTGTCCTGTTTCAAAGTCTGCATTTCCAAACACAAATTATGCAATTGCGCGTGGATTTGTTGGACTCCCAGAGCAGCATCTTGTATAGGGGTCTCGTGCAATCTCATTGCAATCTCCAAAGTTTTGGCATGGGTAGATATATTTTATTGTGATAACGTCTTTTGTTGTGATAACGTCGTCATGTTGGCTTCGTGAATCATACTATTCAATATCTGATCCAGATCCCATGGGGTCTTGCTTGGAAGCATCATAATTTCCTTAAACCTGATAATCGATTGTGTCTCTAATTTTGGCCTGATAAATTCCTTATTCAGCGGCATAGATATCTGCGATCCTTGCATTTGGATGGTCATTGGAATGCTTAATGTACCATATTAGTGCACAATCCTACAACATGCTTACTAGTGTAGCCTTCTTTGTATTTTCATCCACAACTCCTTGTGCTTCCCATATAGCATTTACTATGAACCAAAATTGGTCCAGATCTTTGTTTCCTACTCCTCTGAATACCAGCAGTTTGATCGCGCTTTCCATATTGAACTGTGGTGGTGGCGAAGGTGGTGTGGGTGGAAATGGGGGTGACAATGGTGAAACTAGTGGTGGTGTAGGTAGGGGCAGTATGCTAAGAATTTTTTTCCTTATCAGACTGATCACGCTTCTCGGAGACACTTTTACGAACTCTTCCTCACTTTCCCATTACGGAAAAATCAAGGGGCTATTTTCTATCTCTGCGCTACCTTTGTTTATGTAGATCCTCCCACTTTGCGTAGTCCCAAACATCAATTTACTCGCATAACCTGCTTTTCACACAATAGCATTTTGATCCAATTGTTCAATGATTTATTGTACTTACCTTGCAGTCCCTTGAGGAAGTGATGTTCCGCCTTGCTGTAGCTGATGATCATATCTACCGCGAACTCAGTGATAAATCCTCCTATAATTCGATCAAGCCAATGGTCCACAGTGTGCGTGATCTTATCTTCTAATGCTTCTAGTCCATGCACCAAGTCTAGAGTCCACTCAATCGGCTTGTCAAGCCTAAACCTTCCTTGACTGTCTGCTAGCTTTGTGATCCACTCGTACAGCTCAGAGGGGGAAGGATGCAAAGAAAATTTCACGGATTTCCGTATACAAGTAGTGCTCTAACCATTTTTCCTTTGATACTCATGGATTCCTATTTTCCTGCACCGTGAACTCGTGAATCTTCTTGTCCAATCACCCTTTAATTTCTTTCTTTGTTGGATTCCAGTGACATGACATCAGACATCCCTTATGCAGATCCTAATCCTGGCAATAGAACCATTTTTTGTCTTGTTGGGGCCTGACCCATGTTCAAAGGTGATTTAGCCAAACAAATCCTGGTACTACTGGCCCTTTCGGCAATAGTCCGCAGAGCGTGAACTGAGGTCTCACCCGAAGTAGTATGGGAGGGTGTTAGAACTAGGTTTCAGCACCCTGGAGATGTCTGATGGTTTCAAATGGTCCACGGTTCGACCCTGCATGCATGTCACTACGCGCACTTACCCGTACCTCGCAGCCTGAGATGTTTCCTTCACACAGCCCTACTCAGGGCTCGCACAATGCTATTACTCAATTCCTTACTCACATCCCGATATTAGGTGATTAAATAAACTTATTTATACACTTTTAGTTATACTTAACAATATTCACAATTCATATAAGTGCACGCAGTAAATAAACAGTATAATTGCAAGTAATATTAAACATGTAATAACTCAGAGCAAATACACAAGATTTAGATAAAACTTCTCTTTATTATTTTCTTCCTTCTGTTATAGACTCAACCCTACCTTTCACACTCATTTGCAGGGGTCCACGCACTCAGCTGTGGACTCTACTTGGCCTCTATGCACTTAGCTACAGAGCCTCTTCCTACTACTATGTCCCAAAATACTTAGACTCTTACTCTATGCTCGCTATCTTATTCTACCCATCCAATTCCATCGATCCATCCCTTACTTTACAACTTAGAGCCTCACTCTATTTATGCAATCCCATGGTCCGTGGACCATGGGTAGGATGACACTACATTCAAAACTTAGGGTGGATAGCCCTATGACTCTAACATACAATTCGCACTTTCCACCCACAATTCGCGGAGTCTTTACAACAATAACAACTCAAAACTTGGGATTTGAGCCCCAAAACATGCTATGGGGGGATTACCTGCCCAACAATTCCTTTATCGGTGTAAATTTTCTTGGAACTCCTCCTCATCAAAGTACCCCATTCACTACCCCTCAAGGAATCCCCCACAACTCCCCTCCCAAGAGTCCACGCAATTCTCACCAGGGTAACCATCCTCAACAAGGAAACCCCATACATATAGTTGTCCAAAATTGTTTTGTGATTGTAGACAACTCGCAAGTCCCATTTTTAGTTTATTTAAATCTTAGTAATTTAAGCAAGCCCAGTGACCCAATTGTACAAAACCATAATTTTCCACCCATTCCCACTAAGCTTCCTTCGAACATTCTAAAATTCAAAGGGAAGTAGGGAGAAGACTCAGGAAATCATGTCATGACCTTTCACCTATGGTGTTCATCCAATAGTATCACCGATTATACTATTTGATAATGAGTGTTTCAACACACCCAAAACCCAAAGTGAAATGGTATATTGACCAACCTTTTGCATCACATGGGAGATTTAGTTCCCTAGCCACAAAGTTTCTAACATTTTTCCATCTCCTTATCTGTCACGACTGAGATGTTGAACTCCTAACCCACTTCAAATAGGCACATGCTATACACATATTATATCACATCCATGAGTGGTGGAAACATTGTAGCTTATGTAAAGAACAGTTTCAAGACAAGGTCCTCCTCGACCTATTTGATGAGATATGTCACGTCAGAAATCTCAAAATATATGGAAAATTCATCCCCTAAAAATGAGGAAGAGGCCATTAGAAAAACTCAACAATTATATATTATATACACTTAGTATGGATACCTCTACCATGTTCTTCTCAATGCCCCACGCCTGCAAACGTTTAAAGAGACACTAGGCGCATCTAATGTTGTTGATGGATTGATTGGGACCATAGCCTAAAATCACCCCAATAACACTTTCCAATACCCTGGATAAATTTATAATGGCCAATCATTCGGTTTCATAGCACCACACCACATAAGATATTACCTTGGACAACCTATGCCTATGTAGAAACGTACTATGTAGGTTAACCAATATCAACCTATGTAGTGTGGCCAATACCCTCCCACGTAAGGTGGCCCATACTCCCCTATGAACATGGAAGAAATTCCTAATTACCATAACTCATATGTCAATTAGTGACAAGGGAACCAATATTTCTCTTTCCCCACACCTCAACATAATAACACACCAGCACAGGCTAATGCAGGGGTTAATCTAGTGTATCCTTCTCTCCCTCAGCAGCAACAATCATATGAATAGCTGAAAACAGCCAACCCACCTAACATTTCTAAGAAAAAACCAAAGATAAAGCCAAAGGGAGAGCTTGGCCAAGGGGGAACAATCAACAGCAACCTCCATCGGCACCGACTGGGGGCAACCCCAACCAGGACCAAAACCAGGGGCTGACCAATAACAACCAACAAAAGCAAAACAAATATATGAGTCTACAGAATAATCACACTTGTTTCATTTTCGGTATATATGGTCATTACACCCATCACTTTCCTCAAAAACTTGTAGTGATGTAGCATCCCTTCCCTCATCAAGGAGTAGTAAATACACAGCAGGAAGACTCCCAACAACACTAGAACCAATCTAGAGGAGGTTCCCAAAGTGGCTCAAATTGTGACATTTACATGGTGGGGGAAGATGTTATCTTGCAGATGCACAACCGAGAGTACAAAACTCCACCAAAATCCTATCCTTCCACTTATAAATTTTCAACACCTATAGCACCTCTGACAATCCCTCGATACACCACTAAGCCCATCTAAAATATGGTTAAAGGTATTTTATGATGAGCTGGGTAGAACATAAAGATTGCTCATAGCTATAGCATAGTCAATGACTTTTCCCAAACTCCTTTAACAATGTCAGCATTGGAAGTTTCGCAATCAAGCCTAACCCAAAAAAAACCTTAATTTCTGAATTAGGATAAATTAATCCTACCAATTCTCGATTAATGATCTTTGACTTGGATAAAGCCACCCCACATCTATCATCAATCATCGTTTTTCAAATTCCAATCTCAGTCTAGAATATCACCATCCGCCTTTGCATAGTTGACGAGGGGGAATCGACATGTATTATGTTCAAAACAGTTTGGAAAAAACTTGGATCTCCCAAACTCAAACCATATGACATCAATCTTATAGTGTATGACAGGCACCTTTATGTTGCCATAGGCCTATACCAAGGTGTTCCAGTACAATTGGCCAGTAAAACTATGTTCATAGACATTTAAGTATTGAATGCAAAATTAGATTATAATATCCTTTTCAGTCAAAGTTATATGTATGAAATATCAACAGTAGCATCTTCCATATTCAGGATAATGATTTTCCCCCATGACAGGAAAATTATTACAATTGACCAACTCACATATTATGAGAATAAGACATTAACTACACCTGATGGTGTGCTACATTTCATCGGAGCTTCTCATGAATTACTCACAAATTATACTGAATTTTATCCCGACCAATTTAATTTATCAACTCTCATAGGGACATTCCCAGGAGGCCCACCTGTGATAGAGGATATCCCTCTGGCCACAACAGCCCCAATGTACATCATGAGTTAATCAAACACCCATCAAGATCAAGAACCAATTTCAGATACCAACAACAATGTTGTTCCTAATCCTCCATTCTTACCATATGTTATCACTTGGTGAGCTCTAGTATTGCAGCAATAATGTTGCAACTCCTGGGGCTTCCTTCTTTACTTTTATCAACCAGGTAGTTTGTAACAAACTTGAAAGCGACGGTGTTCTATGCACAAGTACTAGCTCTTACTGTAGGCTATCACTTGATCAGCTGGCACAAGTTCGCTAGGAGATTAAGCCAACTTCTATGAGTTCTCATAAGAAGCTTTTACTGTGATGGAAGAAAGCTAACCCTATGGAGGCTATTCTACTTGTAGAAGGAGAAGGAAAACTGAAATGGAACACAAACCCTAGCAAACCCTAGTTATGTAAGAAAAGAGATAGAAACTACTGAAATGGGTGCCATTATCTTCTGAAAAGGTAAATTTCATTTATTAAAACTACTTTTGAAGAGAGATGGAAAGAAATCATCTTTTGGTACTTTTGGGTATTTTTATGTGGAATTATTGTGCTTATGGTTTGACTGATTGTGACTGTGCAGAGGTTTGGTGGCAAAGGAGGATGGAGTTGGTAGTTGGCTTTTGCTGAAGATGAGGAAGGTGTGGAGATGTAGTAAGAAGTCCTTCTGGAGACTTCCATTTGTGATTAGACTTCGAAAAATCACTCACATGAACTTCTACAAGAGGCTACAGGGGATCTACAAGAGGTTCTATAGGAGGATCTACAAGAGGAGGCCAAAAGGGGTTTTTAAAGGTTTGAAGGTGGAAAAATGGTGGAGAAATGGAAATGAAGGCTGGATGAATGTGTTGAAGGGTCTAAGACTCTGTCAATGAAGATCATGAACAAAATAGAGGGTTGGATTTGTGCAAAGGGGAAGAAAGCAACTTTGTACAAAAATGTAGAAATTAGGGCAGATTGGTGAAATGAGGCAAATGAGTGGGGAAATCTTGAGAGATGAAATGGTACAGGCTGTGTTATGGAGAAATTATAAGCTAGAGTGTTTTACAAGTGAGTTTCACACTTACTTCCCAAACTAACCTAAGCAAGAACACAGAAAAACATAGTTTGTATATTTTGACCTAAAATCTGACCTAAAAATTAGGACCTGCTGAATAGAACTTCATGAATAGAAAATGATGCGAGAAAGCCACGGTAAATGAACAAGAAAGGATCTAAGCATATGAATCCAAACTAATATCTACCTTTTCAACTCAAAACATCAAACTAGAAATTGCATAAAGGGAAAAAATTGTGTTTTTGGTGGCAATAGCAGTGCCTTGACCTCAAATCATGGTCCCAAGGAGGGAGAGAGGAGGTCAAGACCTGCTGGTATCCTTTTTGGATCCTTCTCTATTACTACAGCAAACTACTTAAGCAACTTGAAGCAAGAACAACTATTTTAACCATCAAAAGCAACCTATTTTACCAAAGCAAGATTTAACCTAAACAATAGAAATTATCCTATGAATGCAAGAAAAAACATATAAATACACAAAGGAGGTGCTGGGAAACTTGGGTCGTGCCCTACCCCAAGAGCTTCAGCCCTCTAGAAAAGATCAGTGCTGGTTCAAAACTGGATTCATCTTCATTGATAAAAAAATAGTTGTTACATCACAAAACTATCTTCAAAAAGAGCTCGAAAATGAGCTGAGTACAAGGCTGCACAAAAGTGCGAAAATAGACTATCAAATGGCTAACATATAACTAAAAAAACTGAGCACCTAAGCCCTGATATTTATACAACTCAAGCCTCCAATAGCTCTCCTAAAATCAAGGGGCTCAGCTTCCCAAAACTACAGATAAACAACAGTCCTTGTTCACATGCTCGGCTACCCCTTGGATGCACTCATATGGCTGCTTATGCTCTGAGTCTCTGATGGAGAATTCAAGGTAAGGGTTCATAAATGGAGGAGACACCCTCCTACAAATCCTCTCCCTTGTTCTTCCTCAAATTTAGCTGCCAAATGCTCATTAAACCTTTTATTTTGTCTCAAAATTAACCAAAAATCTGCATAAAGCACACATTAGACTTTTTGGCATGACTAATCCAATTCACTCTATTAGCATAAATATAATAAAAAAAATGAAATAAACTAATGAGAATGGTCGATTAAGCTAAGTTAGGAGGCTAAATGAGCCCATATAATTACCCATTTCTGGGGCTCATCATCACCCCCTACTAAATGGGTTGCTCATCCTCTGAGCAACTAGTCTATCTCCTCATCCATGATGGCTCTGATGGATTCCCTGTCATCCCATACTTCTGATGTGATATCCTCCTCTTTATCATGGAATGCTACCTTTCTATCCACCTCCTCCCACTGTTTTCTTCCTTCTTCCTCTTCTTACTCTTCTTTTGTCTTCTCTGCCTTTGTTAGATTTGCTTCCTCAAGCTCTGTTTTGGTTTCCTTCTCATCTTGTTTAGTTTTTGCCTTCTCTTCTTTAGTCATTTTCTTCTTTGATTTAGTCTTTTTCTTTTCTGTTTTGGGTTTCCTCCTCTCTGCTCTGGTCTTTTTCTTCTTTGTTTCAGTTTCTTCCTTCTCATCTTATGTTTTGTTTTCCTCCTCTGTTTCAAGTTCTTCTTTCTTTATTATGGTCTTTTCCTCTTTTTCTGTTTCCTCCTCATCTTTCCCTGCCATATTTCTAAAAATCTCCCAGGCTATGAAGATGCTCTTGGCAACTTGACCCAGTGGTTTTTCTTATTTGCTCCAAGGGAGTCCAAGTGGGAGGCTTATGATTCTAGTGATAAATTCTGGTGTAATCTCTATGGTCAGACCCCTGAAACTGACTGTAGCATGTGTTTTCAAATGGGGTCTTAAGGACATTAAGAATTCCTCAGTCACCTCCTCATCATATCCAAGAATTATCTTAAAGAAAAGCATCCAGTTTTCTCTGGTGAGGAGGGATACCACCTCTAGGTTTTCATGCAATTTGTTGGATTTCAAAGGCTCCTTTCTCATAAAAACTCCTGGCATGGTGTTTAGTGACTTCTGGAAATGCTCAAGTGAGGAAGAAGGCAACAAATTTCAAAACCGAAAACAAAGGAGTAGCTGAGGTTTATCTTTCTGGAATCAGAGAGAGAATTCTGCGTGTTTCTCTCTTTCACAACAGAAATGTGCAATTTTTCCTCCCTTCAAACTCTGTTCTCAACCTGAATTTACTGCTCAGGTTTTTCTTTTTTGAGGAAATCAATATTTTGAAAAAAATAGATCGTATAGGAAACAATGCTTTTCTTATTTCTCATAAATTGAACAGGCTTCCAAATGCAAATTCACACTTTTTCATAGGCTTGGTTTTCTATGGTTGCACCTCTTTTTTTTACACAAGAATACATGGAAGAAAAAAAGATAGAATTTTTGTGCAGAGAAGAGAATGGAGAGACTGTATAGAATTCAGAAAAACACAGGCAGAGTTTTGTGCTCATGTTCCTTTCCTTTTACACCCCAATACTTAGCTTCTAATCCCACCACCTTGTATAGATATATCACATGTAGAGTGGGTTTCTAAGCCTACCTCTCTTCGAGCTCGAATTTGGCAAAAATTTCGAATGTTTCCTCTGCAGAGCTGCTCTCTGGCCTTCCTATAGAAAGCCTCCTGTAGACGCTGCTCCCGCTCCTATAGAATTCGATAATGCTCCTGTAGAGCCCGATAAGCAGGAGGGTTTTGAAAACTGGCAGAGAACAAATGGTTCATTGTTCTAAAGGTGGTAGGTGAGTTACTGCAGTCGAGAACTCGTCGATGCAAATGAAAACAAAAGGTGGTGGAGGCTTCGATTGTAGTGTACTTAAGCTGATGGTGTGATCTACAGTGACGAGGTGAGGTGGTAGGATGAGTATGTTATACCCATCCAAAACATTGGTCGTAATCAAATGCCATTATTTTATTTAATGTTTCCTGCTCGCCATCACTTCCATCATTCCCACTGGAGTTCAAAACAATTGCCACTACCTGTTTTTTAGATTTCCCATGAGTTTACTAGACACACCTGTAGTGTGATCTCCGGCTGAGCATTGTTGAATTGGATGAGGGTGGCCAGTTAGCTAGCCACTGATCTAGTTTAATCTCAACCATCCCATTTGTTCATGCAATTTTGTATCATACAAATGCAATAGAGGAACTGGTTTAGACACTTACCTGTAAGTCAAAATGTGTGTGCTACTTGGTTCTTTTGCTACTTCATGCTCATATTTAGTTACTGCATGCCTATATCCCTTTTGTTATATTGCTTTTTGTTGTCCGATGTGTGGCTATTTTTCTTGTGCAAGTATCCTTTGGCTAGATCTAAGCTGCAGGAGCCTACTTCAACCTTCAGATTTGTACCCTCATGCTAGTGATGCTAGATTTTAATGGGACAGTGACTTGTTTTCTCCATATCCCCCAAACGATAAATTGGATTGACCTAAAATTTCCTAAGCATGTTTTCATCATCATTATGAACCTCCCATAGAAAAATTTTGGTCAATGGATGCACGGATTTCGAGAAAAACTGAAAATGGCTGAAGGTGATGGAGGTCGATTTCTTGGAAACCATGCATTGGAATTGGCTGAAATTGCTTGGGCATGTTACTTTCACCCATATGCATCTCCCCGTGAAACAAGTTTTTAAATGGATACACAGATATGGAGAAAATGCAAAAATAGTTGAAGGTGATGGAGGTTGATTTCTTGGAAACTGTGCACCAAAATTGGCTAAAATTGCTTGGGCGTGTTGCCATCATCCCTATGCAACTCCCCATGAAAAAAAAAATTAAATGGATGCATGGTTTTCAAGTTAGGGAGAAAACAAATTTCTGCTCTATGTATTTTTGTATCAGAGCATCCTGCAGTTTTTGGACAGTGAGCAAAATGAGGTTGGGGTGTGATGCAAGATTGGATATGATTGGAAAAGAGGTTTGAAGACATCAAGAGGATGTATGAACCCTTTATGAAGCTTCCATGTTCCCCAAACTTCTCTTAGAATCCATTTCTAACTCTTTGTAATTCTATAGGAGTCTCCTATAGAAAACAGAGTTTTCAGAAAAGAAGCACAGTGAGGTGGAAAGAATATCAAGAATGATGGAGAAGGGTGAGGGAAGGTAGGATAGGTGTTGTTATTGGTTTTAGAGCTTTCTTGGCACCTGTTGCTGTTTTATAAAGTTCTCCTCTAGACCTGTAATACAACTGGAAATTCATTTTTTTTAATTTTTTTTGGAAAACAACTAGGGTGCCTCAAGGAGGTTTTCACCCTAATTTCTTGCCCTCGGCACCTCCAAGGGAGGTTTTCACCTAGGGATCTTATTCTCTTTTTTTTCTCTTCTTTCCAACCCATTGACTGCCCCATGGAGGTTTTCAATCAATGAGCCAATCTAAGGCGCCTTTGAGGAGGTTTTCACCTTAGATTTTTATTTTTTCCTCTTATTTTTCATTTTTTTCTTTTTTCTTTTTTTTTCCTACCCTACCCTACTTGAAAAACAAAATCATTTTCAAGTATAAGAATAATTCCAATGGAACCATGTGCACATCGACATGATAGACAAATTGATGTGGAGGCTTGAAATGTATGCTTTGACATATATCCGGATTTCAGAGACCAAATGATTTGACTTTGAAGGGATCAAACATAATTGAGGAAGAGAGTGATGTTGCACCTTAGTGATCGTCTGGAACCATATCTCAATATAGCTGTGATTTCCTTGGCCTTTTTGCTGATCTAGATCATTCTTCATGTCTTCTTCTACCATGACCTTCATATCTTCCTCTTTTCGTTGATTCTTCTCTTGAATACATGGAGGATTTGATGGTAACCATGAGGGAGCTCTCTCGATCTCAGATTTTGATGTCTTCTCTATATCAAGTGCAGACCATGGTTCTTTGATCTTCTCTTTTACATATGCTTCAATGATATCAACATAATCTCTTTTTTGCAATACTCCTCCTGAGAAATGGTGAACATCATTAAGCTCAAGAGGATTTGTTTGGAAGTGTTGTACCTCAGCTTTGCAATTGGGTTGAGCTACTCAAATGTGTGGGTTTGGAAATGGTGGTTCCCCACTATATACTTGTTGGGTCTGTCTGTTATTCAGGTTTGAGTTCGATTGAGCAGACATTTGGGGTTGCCTTAGTGGATCAGGAGGCAATGGTTGCAGTTGAGCAGGTGGCGGAGGCAAAAGAGCGGGAGAAGAGTTGTACAGGGGCCTCCACCCCTGATGAGGTGTATTCCACTGAGGTTGTGGATGAGCATAAGAGTGAAATGAATGAGTAACTGGAGTAGCATGGTATTGAGATGGATGCAACCAAGGACGGGGTGTGGACCAGGAAGGATGAACAGGGGGACCCCAAGAAGGCATGGAAGTGGCTTGATTGGGGTTGTAATAGGTCTGGGATGTCCCTTGCATTCCCTGCTAGTAAGGTCTGGGTCCATGTGGCCTCCTTGGGTTCATGAAATAGAGTGGTTCAGTGGCTCCTTTGGCCCTCTAATATGAAACTTTAATTCCGGGCAAGAAAGGGCACTGATTCATAGGATGGTCTTCTTAACAGACTAAACACGCTTCTATAGAGTGCAATGGGCATTCATTCCTAGGATGCTTTCTAGTGCACTTGGGATAAAAAATGGCCAAAGCCCTCTCTGCTTCCTCTTATTTTCTTTCGATATGCATGGCAATAATCTACCTCATCTCGCTCTTGAAATCTTCCAACCGATTCTCAAATTCACTTATAAGAGATGAGTTGGAAGATAAGGCACTGCTCCCAACATTTCTGTTTTCAGTCATTGGCTCCAAAGGAATGGGTTTCTTCTTCTTCTTCCCCTATAGGTTCTTCAAATATGTTTGGCTGTTACCTAAGGGTGTTTCTTGACTGCAGCCACCGAAGAAGAGAGAAAGTTGGCTATGTGAAACAGTGGGGGTGTTGGGCAAACATTTTTTTGAATTATCTCTACTCCTACAAGGCATGAAAGGAAACCTCTTTTTGTGTGATTTTTGTTTTTTTCTGCTTCTACCTGCAAAAATGAAATGGATTGAACAACAAATTGCAACTAACTAAAATGAACTTGCTGAAATGAAATTGCAAAATTGAAATGAAAGCAAGGAAATGACTAATCTACTTTGTTGGAATGAAAATTGCATAATTGAAATGAAAGTAGGAACTGACTAATCTACTCTTGTTGAAATGGGAATTGCAGAATTGAAGTGAAAGCAGGAAATGCCTAATTCTACGCTTGCTGAAATGAAATTGCATAATTGAAATGAAAGTAGGAAATGCCTAATTCTACGCTTGCTGAAATGAAATTGCATAATTGAAATGAAACAACTACTCTACTTTCGCTGAAATAAACTACTTAGCAGAATGTTGTAGTAGAAAATAGAAGAAAGTAGTAATCACAAAGTACTCTTACACTTTCCCGGTAGTAGCGCCAAAAAGAGTGGTGAGCTCCAGTATTGCAACGATAATCCTCCAACTCCTGGGGCTTCCTTCTTTACTTTTATCAACCTGGTAGTTTGTAACAAACTTGGAAGCGACGGTGTTGTATGCACAAGTACTAGCTCTTACTGCAGGTTGTCACTTGATCAGCTGGTGCAAGTTTGTTAGGATCTTAAGCCAACTTTTATAAGTTCTCAGAAGAAGCTTTTACTATGATGGAAGAAATCTAACCATATGGAGGCTATTCTACTTGCAGAAAGAGAAGGAAAACTAAAATGGAACACAAACCCTAGCAAACCCTAGTTGTGCAAGAAAAGAGATGGAAACTACTGAAATGGGTACAATTAACTTCTAAAAAGGTAAATTGCATTTATTCAAACTACTTCTGAAGAGAGATGTAAAGAAATCATCTTTTGGTACTTTTGGGTATTTTTATGTGGAATTATTATGCTTATGGTTTGACTGATTATGATTGTGCAGAGCTTTGGTGGCAAAGGAGGACGGAGTTGGCTTTTTCTGAAGATGAGGAAGGTGTGGAGAGGTCCAAAGAAGTCCCTTGTACCCTTCTGGAGACTTCCTTGTGATCAGACTTCGAAAAATCACTCGCTTGAACTTCTACAGGAGGTTGCATGGGATCTACAGGAGGTTCTACAGGAGGATCTACAGGAGGAGGCCGAAAGTGGTTTTTGGAGGTTTGAAGGTGGAAAAATGGTGGATAAAGGGAAATGAAGGCTGGATGAAGGTGTTGAAGGGCCTAGGACTCTGTCAATGAAGATCAGGAACGAAAGAGAGAGTTGGATTTGTGCAAAGGGGAAGGAAACAACTTTGTACAAAAACACAGAAATTAGGGCAAATTGGCAAAATGAGGTGAATGAGTGGGGAAATCTTGAGAGATGAACTGGTACATGATGTGTTGTGAAAGAATGATAAGCTGGAGTGTTCTAAAAGTGAGCTACACACTTACTTCCCAAACTGACCTAAGCAAGAACCGAAAAAAAAACAAAGTTTGTCTATTTTGACCTAAAATCTGACCTAAAAACAGAGATCTACTGAACAGAACTTCATGAATAGAAAATGATGCGATAAATCCATGGTAAATGAACAAGAAAGGATCTAAGCATATGAATGCAAACTAATATCTACTTTTTCAACTCAAAACATCACACTAGCAATTGCATAAAGGGCAAAAATTGTGTCTTTGGTGGCAGCAGTAGTGCCTTGACCTCAAATCATGGCCCCAAGGAGGGAAAGAGGAGGTCAAGACATGTTGGTATCCTTTTTGGATCTTTCTCTATTACTACAGTAAACTACTTAAGCATCTTGAAGCAAGAACAACTATTTTAACCATCAAAAGCAACCTATTTTACCAAAGCAAGATTTAACCTAAACAACAGAAATTACCCTATGAATGGAAGCAAAAACATATAAATACACAAAGGAGGTGCTGGGAAACTTGGGTTGGGCCATACCCCAAGATATTTAGCCTTCTATAAAAGATCATTTCTGGTTCAAAACTGGATTCATCTTCATTGATCAAAAAATAGTTGTTACATCACAAAACTGTCTTCAAAAAGAGCTCGAAAATGAGCTAAGTACAAGGCTGCACAAAAGTGCGAAAATAGACTATCAAATCGCTAACATCTAACTAAAAAAACTGAGCACCTAAACCCTACTATTTATACAACTCGAGCCTCCAGCAACTCTCCTAAAATCAAGGGGCTCAACTTCCCAAAACTGCAGATAAACAGCAGTCCTTCTTCACTTGCTCGGCTGCCCCTTGGATGCACTCATATGGCTGCTTATGCTCTGAGTCTCTGATGGAGAATTTGAGGTAAGGGTTCATAAATGAAGGGGACACCCTCCTACAAATCCTCTCCCTTGAATTTGGCTGCCAAATCCTCATTAAACCTTTTATTTTGTCTCAAAATTGACCAAAACTTTGCATAAAGCACACATTAGACTTTTGGGCATAATGACTAACCCAATTCACTCTATTAGCATAAATATAATAAAAAACATGCAATAAACTAATGAGAATGGTGGATTAAGCTAAGTTAGGAGGCTAAATGAGCCCATATAATTACCCATTTCTAAGGCTCATCATCACCCAAACACCCTTCTTATTCCCTCCACCTGGTTTTGTGTGAAGTAGTCATGAACCCTACTAATATGTGCCCTAATTTAGATGAGCTAAAATATCTTCTCCATGCCCCAAAAGCACTAGTGAATACTCCTCCCCCTGCTGGAGAAAGGATCACACCCATGCATTATGAGGAATTGAACACCAACCATGCATGCACCATATGCACGAAATGCAGGAATTACACACATCATTGCCTCAAAATACCTTGATATCGAGATGCGTTAGGTGTACTCACCTAAACCATTATCACGAACCCATCACTACTAGAAGATGATGGGTATAAAACCATTTTTTATGTCATGAGGGAAGAAGCTTCTTGCTCATATCCCTCTTCTAGTCCCTCAACCTCCTGCCATGCTCGGAGACAACCAGAATCAGTGACACCCCAACATACCTCCATGTGCACTTTATTCGAAAAATCAAACCATTTCATAAACTGATGTGTCGATTTATGGGAATCTAGGAGGTATTACCCTAATCTACACCCCAACCTAAGAAACAAACCCAAACATAGGCATCATAGCCATCAAATTTCTTTAGGAAACCATCATACCCGATGTTTCCCACACCTTTCCCGATTCCGCGAAATGTTGGGATTCATGTGGAAACTCATCGCTAAGAACTATGATCTAGTCAAACCAGATACCTAATCCTTAGAAAACACCAAACCAATGGGGGGTGACGAATCTAGGTCCACCCGATGTGTATTCAAGGAAATGACCACGCCTAAGCCAAATTCATGCACAAATCAACATGTCAACCACTGTTACCATCGGTCTGCATCTAGAAGAAAGACAAAACAACCTCAAGCCACTTCTTCAAAATCACCCACACATGCGCCCTATGCAATAGAACCAACCACATGGTAAATAAATTTCAGGAATTGGGAATTATTGCAATTGTATTTCACTTGTTGTTCCATACTCCATGACCTAACCATGTTAGACATTCACACCATCAGTGTCCCATCTTCTCTCAAGCACACCATACCCGGAACTATTAGTACCTTCCATGTTTTTGAGGAATTAGAGCGACATTGAGACAACCTCGCTTTGGGAACATGCCTCATGTTGATACTAATATCTAGAGGTTGCCGGCACCCAAGATTTCCCCACCTAATGACACCAATCAAGCGTCACCATATCACACTATGGAGAATATTTACACCCACATCATTTGCAGTGTTAGCACTAGTCCTATGTGAAATATTTGCACCAGTAATGATCATAGTTCTGAGACATGTCATATGTTGCAAACATTTAGACAACTTAGGATTAAGTATCAACCTAATCACGAGGAATACATTTTCCCCCTCGGACACCTCCCAAGTTATGAGAACTTCCTCTCACTCATTATCAACTCTCTATTATGGAAATTCTACCACAGCCTAATGTTGATGACACAAAACATCACATACGATTCGTTTCCTCGTCTGTAAGAACCATGATTCATGTTGTATACTCATCACTTTTTGGTATCAAGACTACTGAACACACCACACCAGTGGTACCAACACTGATGGCACAGACCCATTGTTAACACCAAAAAAATACACCTATTAGTACAATCCAGAAGGCACTAAAACTGTCCAGCAGAATGCATAGGTGGACATTTTCCAGCCAAATACATTATGAAGTTTAAAAAATAAAACTTCTCCTAAGGTCCAAAGTTTACAAAGGAAAAATAATTAAGGCCACATTTTTATTTCTTCGATAAATGCATGCACCACAGGAGAACCTCCAAAAGTCGCACGATTGTAGAAAAGGATTACTCAATGATCAGGGAACACTTTACACACTTGGGGTCAATTCTCTAACATGAGTTCAGTCCAATACAACCTAATTCAAGTCACCTTGGAGATATGCAGACCTCAATGGAATCATCTTGTCCTACTCTTGTGTCTTTATCATACATGTACTAAGAGAGGGAAGAAGGATTAAAAAAATTTCTATATAAACAGGCCATGGGAGAACCAAAATTTGAGACATTGTTATGCTGGCCAAATTGTTGTTTGAGAAAACCATCATTGCATTGTTGAAGCCAAGTGAAGAGAACTAACATGTTTGTCGTATTTCTTCTAAGCAACCCAACATTTTAGCGAGACAAGAGGAATCCAACATTGGAGAGTCTTCACACTTCTTTGAGAGAGGAGAAACTTGCAAAGAGATTGAGGAAAGAAACCCCCTTGCAAAGGATTTTTGAGTTCCATAACTCAAAAAATTCCCTTCAAGTGTCTAAGATTCATCTATTGGATTCAACCTCTACCACCATAAATCAATAAAGGGATATTTTTTCACATATTATTGATGTGTTTGCTGCATTTGAGTATTGTTTTGTTTATGTACTTCTTTGTTTAGTTTATGTTTATGTATGCATTGTTTCCACTATTTACGATGTTGTGTTTATTTAAGTCTATCCACTAAAATCATCAATTTTACTGTGATCCTTTGGAAGGAACAATCCACTACTAAGGGGGTGTTTTTTGGGCACTTGTGCTCCAAAAACGCTACAATAGGAATGGCAGCCATACTACACTCTTTTGATTAATCTAGATATCGTTTTTGTGGGACCTTCTCTCTTCACAACCATTCTACAAGGCACTCTTCACCTCTCTGGAATTTTTACAGTCCCTTAGGACCTGTTTTGAGCTCATGGAAGTGATTTTTTTTTTTTATCACCAACGTGCCTTTGTCTCTAATAAGCACATCCCACATACCATTTTATCTAATAGATGCAAGCACATGTTTGTGTCTACAAAAATCGCACAGTCAACAGAAAACACAAAAGCCTTGTATTTTCTTCTCTTGTCTCAAGTGATTCACAATCTTTAGTGAATTGCTTTCACCTCTTCATTCATTATTTTCTATTTAATTTCTCTAGTTTCTTTATGAACCATAATTGGTGAAGAAATTAGAGTATTTTTCATTACGTATTTACAAATAACCACATAACTTAATTAGGAAGAAAAGTAAGTGGACAAATTCCACATATGTTTTTCAAACTATTTTTCTTAAATTTCTGCAAATCACATAGCTCAATTAGTGAAGAAGTGGTCCATTATCCATGAATATCTCTACTAACCAAAGAATTTTTTAGGACTAGGAGAAAATGTTACTAGAGAAAGTAAGTAATGTTTTCTTCCCTTGTGTCTTTTAGACGAACCTGAGATTGCATATGAAAACCTTCTCAAAAACATTTGAATTTCCATCTCCCTTATTAAATTACACATAGTTTAATAGGAAAAAAGTAAGTGGCCCATAATCCAAAAATATATTTCTTTTTCCATGCAAGGAACAACCAATGCTTAACGTAATTAGAAGGATATTGAAATGGATCATCACATATCCACATCTTATCACACTTTGTATGTTCACTTTCATCACACACTAAGCCTTCATACACTTTGTAATCAAGTAGCCTCCATTTTTTTGGAGATTTGGGCACTTATTCTATTTTTGGCTTACAAAATCACTCCATAAGTGAATTAAGACTCCTTAAAAACAACCATAACTTGAACTAATTAAGTTTCACCACAGGGACCACCAAAATACTTATAGTTCAGGTTAGGACCATTAGGTCATGTTACACCATTGAAACATAGATGTTGAATTTTTAGGGAGCTTAAAATGCTTCAATCATCCCACAGAAAATAACACCCAAGGATGGAAAAGACCCCATTTAGAGGGGGTTCGGCTTAGGTCTAGTGTGTGTGGTACTCTTTGGGGCTACCTGACCCATCTAGTGTTTGGTACTAGTAATTGACTACCAAGAAGCTAAAGACTCGAATGCTCATGTGGGGCGGAGGTACTTAGTGACCAAATCTAGGGCATCCTTTCCTTATAGGTAATAGTGCAGAAAATACTTGAGCCTTGTTACCCTTACCTTGGTTGATTCTTTGGCTACTGGAAGGCATCGACAGTTCTTTTGGGGTGTTTCCATAGACCCATCATAAGATATCTCCGTAAGGCCCAGTTACTTTGAGAGTGGAAAGGTCGATTAAGTCTACATAGGGCTTTTCATCATACACAACAAACAAAAACCCTTTTTTTGTTTGCTTGATCACATAATTTAAATTAAAGGAAAATAAACCATTTATCTTTTTCACTTTGTTTTATGTATGTGATCCAAATTACATTAATATTTATCTCCTTCCATCACCATACACAAAGTAGCACATGCTTTTAAATCGACACAATAGGGGACCCCATGGCTCCCCATTGATCTAGAAATTTTTTAAACCTCCCCCCATTATCGAGAGGTGTGCTAGGATTCCCACCATTTAGGTAGAGAGTGTTACCGGGAATCGTGTCGACTCAGATGCTGCTATTCCCACTAATATGGGTGGCTATCTTAGAAACAAACAAGTAAAGTCTACTATTGTTTTTTTTTATGGAAATAGAAAAGAGGAGAATCAAGAAGGCCAACCTAAGTCTTGTGCTTGATTTCCTCTCCTTCTTGATAGAGATTCACTGCTTCTTCTTCGCCTGCCTAGCTTCAAAGAGAACCTGTGGAATCACAACAACATACTACTATCGAAGAAACAAAGATCTATATCCATAAATAACACAGGATCAGATGTATGTTAACCATATAAATGCATATATAAACAAGTACACAAGAATATGGAAGAAAAGAAGAATAGCTTTATGAAGATGAAAAGTAGCAAGAGGATTACAACAATATGCTCTGACCCAGCATCATCCTCCAGCTAGGAAGCCCTTCTTCACCTCAAGCAAAGCTTAGATCACCCAACACTATGAATGTACACCAAAA
>APFE030816208.1:52302-81284 GCA_000404065.3 Pinus taeda
TTTTTGCAAAAGAGAACTAAAAATGATGCACAATACATAAAAAACACTTACAGTTCTTTGCACTAAGGAGGCGGAATAATGCAAGAGAAGGGGGTTTTCACAGAAATACACTAACTACAGACAGTAAAACTCCTGAATAGGACTGAAAACGGTGAGAAAAAACCACAGTCAGAGGGTAAAGTTAACCCTCCCTGACCATCGCACTTGTTACACAGTGAAACCAGTATGCAGCGCACCTACCGCACTCGGGAAGTGCGATGCATACAAACTGCCTTGAAGGCAGGGTGCGATGGTACTAGTGTGAGACTTTAAACAGGTTTTCACTCACAGTTCGCAATCTAGTTCAGGGATTTAGGCCTAGTAAGTAGTATTCAACGTATGTAAAACACAGGGGTGATCTAAAGAGGTTACTA
Organism: Pinus taeda; assembly: GCA_000404065.3. Taxonomy (NCBI): domain Eukaryota; kingdom Viridiplantae; phylum Streptophyta; class Pinopsida; order Pinales; family Pinaceae; genus Pinus; species Pinus taeda. The sequence continues at coordinate 52,716 of APFE030816208.1, forward strand.
GAGCCACCACTTAGGGAAATTAGATTGCTTGTAGATCTATTGTTTAATTCATAAAAAAAACCCAGAGATAGACATAAGCAGCGTTTATCTACTTTGCATTTGTATAAAAAATTCAGTTCGAAGGCTAGCTGGCTTGACTTCAGGCTCCGTCTGTAAGTTTATAAAATAAACAAGGATAGATAAGCTAACAACTAATCTAGTCGCTCCCTAGTGGAGTCGCCATTTTGTTACCGGGAATAGTGTCCACTCGAATGCTGCTATTCCCACTAAGATGGGTGGCTATCTTAGAAATAAACAAGTAAAGTCTACTATTGTTTTCTTTAATGGAAATAGACAAGAGGAGAATCAAGAAGGCCAACCTGAGTCTTGCGCTTGATTTTCTCTCCTTCTTGATAGAGCTTCACTGCTTCTTCTTCGCCTGCCCAGCTTCAAAGAGAACCTGTGGAATCACAGCAACATACTACTATCGAAGAAACAAAGATCTATATCCATAAATAACACAGGATCAGATGTATGTTAACCATATAAATGCATATATAAACGAGTACACAAGAATAAGGAAGAAAAGAAGAATAGCTTTATTAAGATGAAAAGTAGCAAGAGGATTACAACCATATGCTCTGAACCAGCATCATCCTCCAGCTAGGAAGCCCTTCTTCACCTCAAGAAAAGCTTAGATCACCCAACACTATGAATGTACACCAGAAAACCAATAGCACTTCTCTATAAGATACAAAATTCCAGCCTCTGGATCTCTGTGATGAGGGATCCACATATAGATGATTACAGAGAGGTGAGTCATATTTTGGGATCTTGATTAGTGTCCTCTCTCTGATATTTCTTGCTTCCACTTGGAGAATGAGATCTCTTACTCATCCCTGGTCGAAAACAGAGAGGCAAATGTCAGAGGGGAAGCTTATGGAAGATTCCATGATCTTCCACCTCGCATTTTTGTCCCGAACATTTGTCCATTCCCGCCCATCGCACCCTACAGAGGAGAAATTTAGTATGCATCGCACCTTGTACACTAGGAAGGTGATATGCATCACACCCTCTGCATAGAGCTTTCAGTATGGTCCAGTTTTGACCATTTATGAGCAGTTTTTAGTGGAGAACTTCTGGGAGATGATGTAATAAACTGACCTTGTTCCTTTAGGCAATGAAGCAACACTTTTAGGGACTTAGGAGCCCTCAATTTATGGACATTTATGATTCGGGTTGAAGTGCCCAAAAATGTCTATAACAGAGAGGATGTCACTAAGGCACCATTATTGGATCTTCCTTTATTGGTGCATCTTTTCTCATAACTTTTCATTCGAAAAGTACACCCTTCACCACTCCAAAAGGATCTCCTCATGCTACCCCCTTTGGGAGTGCACACACCTCTCCTTAGAATAGTCCCTGAGATACCCGTCAAGGTAATTCTCCCGTGAAATCCCCACAAAGGACTCTATTGCATATAGATATCCAACATCATTTCACAATGGCATGTAATGCATGGATATCGTTCTTAGCTTTGCTAAATCTATTGGATTTAAGAAATATAACCAATGATCCGATCACCCATGGAAAAAATTGGCCAACTATGCCCACCAAGCTCCCTTCAAACATTCCAAAGTTCAAGGGAAAATAGGGCGAAGACCCAGGAAACCATGTCATGAAATTTCACCTGTGGTGTTTGTCTAATAATATCACAAAAGATACTATTAGATTAATATTATTTCAATCCACCCTAACTAGGCCCACCACGAAAGGGTATGTAGACCAGCCCTACATGTCGCACAAGAACTTTAGCTCATTAACTACTAATTTTCTCACCTTCTTCCAACTCTCGGTCTACCATGGTTTGGGTCTGGAACTCCTCACGAACTTCAAACAAACACCCGCTACTCACATCTTAGACCATCTCCATGAATGGAAAAAATGTCATAGCTGGTGCAAAACCCAGTTTGAAGATAAATTTCTCTTTGACATATTCCTGAGATCCCTCATATCTGAAATATCTAAGGACGTGGAAAATTCATCCCTAAAAATCGAGGAAGAAGCCATTAGTAAGGCCCAGCAATTGGAGCTTATCTATACCCAATCTGGGTACATTTATCATGTTCTTTCATACGCCCCATGCCTACAAACTTATAAAGAGATACCAGGTGAATCCAATAGTGTTGATGGATTAATTAGGTCCCTATCCCATAATCATCACAAGAACAATTACCAAAACACTGTGTATTCATTCAATGGCCAAGAATATTATGCTACCCATAATGCACCACCATTGCAAAATTCAGCATACTATAATGGTCAACCTGTACCTATGGAAAACATAGTCAACAAGGCTAACCAATACCAACCCCCGTAAGGAGGCTCTCACATCCCCCCTTAATGGAATCAATACTCCTCTAGGAAGACAGACACAACGTCTACTCCCTTGAGTCAGTACATTAACCAGGGACAAGGAAACTAGTATTCTCCTTTCCCATCATAACAAAAGAACATCCCGCCAATGAAAATAATGCACGAGTGAATCTAGTGCAACCTTCTCTCGCTTCACATCAACAATCGAAGGAGTAACTAAATTCAGTTAATCCTTCCAACACTGCTAAGACAAAACCAAAAACAAAGCCAAAGGGAGAACCTGAGCAGGGGAGAAGCAATCAGAAATGACCCCCAAGGGCACCAAGAAGGGGCAATCCCAACTAGAATCAAAACTAAGGAATGACCAACAATAACTCATAGAAACAAGGCAAGAACAAAAGTTTTCGAACTAATAATGCATGCTCTATCTGTGGGGAGTACGTTCATTATAACCACCACTATCCTCGACTTCCTGACTTAAAAGGGATACAAGACAGTAGGGGGCAAGGCATTCAACAAGTCACAATGATGCTGGACCCCTTCCCCCATCAGGTAGTTGTTAACACCCAACAACAAACTCCCCAAACTCATCCATCTGGAGTTAACCTCCATAACACTCCTAATCATTATATTTTCATGACGGGCAAAGATATATTTTCGCAAACAAGGAATTTAAGTTATGAATCTCCCCCAGAGCCCAATCCATCCACCTTGGCTACAGTAATACTTACAAGGTAATTGATCATTCCTTAGCCTTTTGTAGAAGCCATGATGAAAATGGTCAAAGGAACCTTACAATGCACAACACACAACTTGAAAGCAGCTCATAGTTAGATCATAGTCAACAACTTATCACAATCACCATCAACTATGTCAACACTAGTGGTTCTCCAAACATGCCCAAACTAGCGGAAAGACTTACTTTCCTCTCTAGGTGCAATCAACCCATCTGATTCCCACCTAATGGTATTTGACTTGGAAAAATGATATGAAAATGAGATCTTAAATCAATATAAAGGTATTACAGATTCATGTGTAAGAATGCCTATATTACTTAGTGCAACGGATCAAAAAGATTGCAAATAATATAGAAAATGAGCAATTAGAAAACATAACAATCACACACATCAACACAACAAATAATCAAGGAGTTCACCAGACTTTTTGGCTAAGTCTCCTAGTCCATCTTTCAGTATCGACCTCTATATTATGTCTTCAAGATCAGCTTATTACAAGTGCGAGCTCAAACCGAGTCTCAACACAATAGTGACAAAACAACAGGGATTTACTTGAAATCCTCAAGAGTACAAGAGTACATAGACTCTGCCTCCCGCTCTCTATCTTCTACTTTCTCTTGCTCTCTGTCTCAGCAACTACTGTTCTGTTATGGGACGGCTTTTTAAGCCCATCGGCACTTGTATGTTCGTCTCCCCTTTCGGTTTCTCTAGCTCCCGGCCGCTGTTCCTTCATCTCCTTCTGGAGCGTTTAATAATCATTGCTAAATGCTCTAAGGTATGGTGGCTACCTATTTTTCAAACAGAAAGGACCACTGGTGCGAGTGAAATCCCAAAGATTCATTTCTCTGTTTACATAGAGAAATACACAAAAACATAGAAAAATACGATGAAACATACCAAAGCCTGAACTCAAAAGATATTGAATCTGACCTATAATCCTATTGGGTCCATGTTATATCATTGTCACAAGCCCCTTCGTATTGCACATCGTTGATCTGCCTGATCTTCGATCCAACAGCGGACAGCCATTTCGGGTGGCTTATGTGCACGAAGATTACCCACCCAAAAAGGTGGTTCTCTCTCTCCTGTGGGATGCTACGTGTTGACTGATATATGGAATCAGGCGGAGCTCGTCCAATACCACTTACTGCCTAAGGCCCACCCGAAATCCCACTAACCACGAAACTCAAATAACATAAAGCCAGATCTATAAATCTTTCGTGTCCGAATTTATAGCTTCAAGTCATTTCCTTTTGTATTTTGGTTTTATACGGAAACGCACTAATACATAGAAAATTCCCAACAAACACTTTTATATCGGAACTCAAAATTAATAGGGTCACATTTATAAACCCCGTCAGGTCCGGCTATCGCAAGTCGCATGTTGTATAGGCCCTGCTCCTTTGTATCGCTATGATGAGATATTGTGATGCGATATATCGCAATCGCATATCGCATGGTCTTCGAGCCTTCGGTAAGTCCTCCCTTTGTGTTATAGCGACGCAATATTGTGAGTTGATCTGGGCCATTGATCTGCATGCTCAATCAACGGTCCTTGTTAAATTGCACTAATCGCTATCACGATTTCCATAGGGTTGCCTCTGATACACTCCACCGACTGTGATATCACCAATCCCTCCGATGTGATCCGCCGATTTGAACTGGACCGTCGATCAATCTGATCTGACGGTTCCTGTGGAGCGTTACTTCCACCTTTTCTTAGCTCTGATTTTCGCCATTCTTTCACTATTTTCCCTTGTGATAGTGTTTTCGATAGTTAATATACATGAAAATTTAGAGGTTTTAGGATCCACTTTGGATCACGCCTTCCCACTGAAAAGATTTTGGACCACTAAAAGTTGGTTTTTAGGCATCGATCAAGTGAGGATACAGCTCCCTCACCTGTTTAACTTCTATCCATCATGCTTTGCTTAGATTTGAACCTTTTAGCCCTGTTCTTAGGTACTCAACATCCCCTCCACACATAGTTCTCACTTTCTTGTCCAAAACTGTATCTTCCTTTAACTCATTTAGATATTCAGGCAACAAATCCTCAATAGAAGGCAACTGGCTTTGCTCTTCAGGATCTTCAATCAATGAAGGTTCATACAATCTCAAGTTTTCTGCATTAACGACTAAATAGATCTGCATATAAGCTGGCAAATCAAGGTGAAAAGCATTTTCACCAATTTTATCAAGTATCTTGAAAGGTCCATACCTTATTAGTTTTAGCTTCTTACCTTCACCTTGCATTCTATCTTTGCTAATGTACAACTAGACTTGATCACCAACTTGGAAACTACGCTCAACCCGATGCCTATCATGTCTTGCCTTGTACTTGGCTTGACTTCTTTCCAGCTATTCCTATACTGCCTGGTGAATTTCCTAGATTTGTTCAATGAACTTGGTTGCTTTGTCCACATCACTGTGTCCATCAACTGCTATGACTTTACCAAAGACAAAATCCAAGGGAGACTTTGGTATAAAACCAAAACAAGTCTCAAAAGGAGATCTCTGAGTATAAGAGTTCTTGGCATGGTTGTAAGCATGCTGCACATAACACAAATGCTCATCCCAAAGCTTGGGATGCTTGCTGCAATAACCTCTAAGCAACTAGATCACTGTCATATTGACCACTTATGTCTGACCATCTGTTTGTGGATGAAATGTTGTGCTCTTCTTCAACCTGGTGTCCATAAACTCCCATAAACTTGACCAAAACTTCCCAACAAATCGAGAATCTCTATTAGATACAATAGAAGTGGGTAAACCAAAATGAACCCATACATTCTGAAAGAACCATTTTGTTGTTTGTTCAGTAGTAACCTGCTTCTTACAAGGTATCAAAATACACATTTTATTGAACCTATCCACAACAACATACAAATAATCATTACCTTTTCTAGATTTTGGCAACCCCCCAATAAAGTCCATGGAAACACTTTCCCAAGGATGAGAAGGAATTGGAAGTGGAGTGTGCAATACTAATTTTATATTACTGGGCTTGCTTGTAGTACACATAGTACACCCTTTGATATATCTAGAAACTGTCTGATGCATTCTGGGCCAATAACATAACCTTTGTAATTGTACAACTATTTTACTTACACCAAAATGACTTAATATTAGAGAAGTATGTTCTTCTCTAATTATGTTAACTCTTTCATTTTGTGGAATGCACAACTTTCCCAAATGATATAAGAGTTGCTCCTTTACATAATAATCCAATTCCTCTACTTGCTTGCCATGACTTAAAGTTGCATATACATCTTTGAAATCTATATCTTGAGCATATTGTTCAATGTAACTTTCATGCATTACTGAGTTATGCTTAAGTATAGGAGATGCATTTATGATTGGTCTTGTTAACATGTCTGCAACCTTATTGTGTATGCCCTTCTTACATCTAATGGCAAGATGGAATTGATGTAGAAAACCCATCCACCTATAACATCTTGATTGCTGAAATTTAGTTTGTGAGTGCAAATATTGAAGTGGTTTATGATTTGTATGTATGATTCTTTCCTTACCCATTAGGTAATGTTTCCATTTTTTCACACTTTGTACTAATGCATACAATTCTTCATCATATGTGGGATAATTAACTACTACAGAAGTAAATGTCTCAAAATGATAGCATATGGGTTTTCCGTGTTGCATCAACACTACTCCAATGGAATAATCATTGGCATCTATCTCAATTTCAAATGGATGTTGAAGATATGGCAGTGCCAATATTGATGATGTATTGATTTTCTCTTTTAAGGTGTCGAAGGCTTTCTGCTATTTGCCTCCCCACTGAAACACATGTTTAAATCCTGTTAAAGCATGTAATGGAGCTGAAATCAAAGAAAAGTTAGAAATAAACTTTCTCAATTATTTTGTTGCCCCTCGGAAACTCCTAACCTCTATAGAAGATTTGGGTTTAGGCCAGTTCACAATGACTTCAACCATAGAGGGATCTATCTTCAATTCACCACCCCCTACAATATGACCCAAATAATTTAAATATGTTCTGCCAAATTCACATTTTGACAGTTTTACATATATATTTTCTCTTTTTAAAACATCTAAAGTCTGCTTTACATGCTTTACATGGTCTTCCCATGTCTTACTGAAAACAAGAATGTCACCTAAATAAACAATGACAAAATCATCAATAAAAGGTCTGAGTACATCATTCATAACTCTATTAAATGTAGCAGAAACATTAGTTAAGCCAAAAGGCATAACCAGCAATTCATACAGTCCTTGATTTGTCTTGAAAGCAGTCTTCCATGCATCCTATTCTTCAACTCTGACCTGATGATAGCCACTTCGTAAGTCTAACTTAGAAAAGTAAACTGCTTCTTTCAAATGATCGAATAAATCATCAATACAAGGAAGAGGATAACAATTCTTGATCGTTATTTTATTTAGTGCTCTATAATCAATGCACATTCTCCACGATCCATCTTTCTTTCTTACCATCACGATTGGAGATCCACATGGTGATGTGCTTGGTCGTATAAACCCTTTTTTGAGCAACTCCTATACCTGCTTCTTTATCTATGCATTCTCTAAAGCTGACAACCTGTACATTCCAATGTTAAGTAATGGAGCATCTTGCTGCAAACAAATATCATGTACTATTTCTCGCTTGGGTGGCAGACCTTTTGGTTCTTGAAATAGAACATCATACTCTGAAACAAATTTAACTAAATCAACTTTCTATTTAGAATCGCAGCCTTAAAATGCATTGGATTTTTCAAGATCCTTTGCCTTTACAACCATGAGTAAAAACTGCTTACTTGAATTCACAATTCTTTTCATTTATCCCGAGTTTATGAGAGAATAGTTATTTTTGAGTTTATGAGCTCTTACAATATATTGAATTCCATCTTTAATGAGTTGATACTTATTCTCAGCTCTATAGAAAATAGCTTTCCTATCATACAAGTATGGACTTCCCAAAACAATACCACATATATCCAATGGGACTATATCTAACTCAACCTCATCTAAAAATGTTGATCCAACAGAAAACCTAAGTTTACATTGTATCGTTACTTGTAGCTTTGTTTTATCACACACCCAACCTAATGGATATCGCTTCTCATGAGGTTTTGTTTCTAATCCCAAATTATTTACAATTGTTTCAGAAATCAAATTTACTTGTGATCCACTATCAAACAAAGTATCAATCTTATTATGCATGGAAATTACTCTAATACGAAAAAACTCATTTCTTTCCCTCTCATTACTTTCATTATCAACAGATTGTGCAGAATTACTTGTGGATGCTTCAGAATCCTTACCTTTAATACCTGTGGTTGTAACTGTTATTTCATTGCCTAAATCTGATCCCAAGTCTTGCTGAATAGCTGCAGCACTCTTTTTCTCCTTACCACCGAACTTCTTAGGTCTCCATTCTAGTTGCAAAGACCAATAGTGTTCCTTATCGTTTCCTTCTTTCTTGCAATGAGTGCATGAAGGTTTATCCTTCTTTACAGTGTTTGCTTTCCTCTCCTTCCATTTCAATTTCTTCTTTTCCTTGTTCTTTCTTATAGAATATTTAGATGTTCCCCCAACATCTGGGTTTACATTCTTACCTCTAGCTTCTAGATGTGTGGCTTGAACTGATCCATCATCTAAGATAGTGGGATTAAACACGAGAATAGCATGCTTTAAATAGCTATGAATACCACCTATATACTTCAATAAAGTCTCAGGTGAGTCTAATGATATTCCTAGAGTTAAAGTTCTCTTTTTGAATTCCTGAGTATAACTCTGTACAATCTGACCCTTCAATTGGCGAAGAGTTTGCCAACTTATCATTTCTTGTTGCATGTAAGCTAAAGGATAGAATTTATTTTTGATAGCAGAAACAAATTCATTCCATGTAGAAATGATTTTACCATGTTTTTGCAGATCAGCTTGTGTCTTGCCTTCCCACCATACTAGTGCAGTTCCTCCAAGTCCAAGGCTAGCCAGCTGAATCTTCCTCCTTTCTGAATCAATGTTCTACACCCTACAATATACATCAATCTGTATTATCCAATTATCTAGCTTCTCTGCATTTAGTTCTCCATCATAAATTGGCAAATCAAACTTCACATCTAATTTAATCAAAAAATCTTTCTTCTTTTTCTTATGAGGGCTTGTTTTATGAGAAGAAGATGATGAGGATGATGAAGGCAATGATGGAGAAGATGGTGGAGGAGGCATTTCCCCTTTCCTTTTTTCTTCTAGAGGGGAAATTAGAAAAGGTTTCTCTTCTCCTTTGTCTGGTTTAGGTGTTGGAGTGCTTTCACCTCGACCCTTCTTAAATTCTAGATACATCTCTTCCACCATGGCTTGCATGGCCTTAAAACTTTCTATAATTTGAGATTCTGATCCCAATGGAGCTTCTTCTACCATTCTTCTCCGAGAATAGACTCTTCCAGTCTCTGGATTAACCTCAACAAGTTCTCCTTCTCCTAGTCTGAGCTTTAATCTAGTTAGCATTCAAAATCCATCACAAGCTTGTCTAACCTTAACAAAACCAAATGCTCTAATACCACTTGATCTGAAAATGAGATCTTAAATCAATATAAAGGTATTACAAACTCATGTGCAGGAATGCCTATATTACTTAGTGCAATGGATCGAAAAGATTACGAATAATATAGACAATGAGCAGTTAGAAAACATAACAATCACACACATCAACACAACAAATAATCAAGGAGTTCACCAGACTTCTTGGCTATGTCTCATGGTCTAGCTTTCAGTGTTAACCTCTATATTATGTCTCCAAGAGAAGATTATTACAAGTGTGAGCTCAAACTAAGTCTCAACACAACAGTGACAAAAAAACAGGGATTTCCTTGAAATCCTCAAGTCTACAAGAGTACATAGACTCTCCCTCTCGCTCTCTGTCTTCTACTTTCTCTTGCTCTATGTCTCAGCAACTGCCTCCCTCTGTTCTATTATGGGACGTATTTTTAAGCCCATCGGCACTTGTATGTCCGTCTCCCCTTTTGGGCTCTCTTGCTCCTAGCCACTATCCCTCCATCTCCTTCTAGAGCATTTAACAATCATTGCTAAACGCTCTAAGGTATGGTGGCCATCTTTTTTTTAAATAGAAAGGACCACTGGCACGGTGAAATCCCAAAAAGTCATTTCTTTGTTTACAGATAGAAATACACAAAAACATAGAAAAATTCCACAAAATAGACCAAAGCTGGAACTCAAAAGATATTGAATCCAACCTATAATATTATCGAGTCCATGTTATATCACTGTCGTAAGCCCCTTTGTATTTCACACTATTGATCTTCCTAATCTCTGATCCAACGGCTGATAGCCATTTCAGCTGGCTTATGTGCACAGAGATTACCTGCCTGAAAATGCGGTTCTCTCTCTCCTGCGGGATGTTACATGTTGGCCTATGTATGGAATTGGGCAAAGCCCGTCCAATACCACTTACCACTTAAGGCCCACCCAAAATCCCACTAAACACGAAACTAAAATAACATAAAGCCGCATCTATAAATCTTTCAGGTCAAGATTTATCGCTTTGGGTCATTTCCTTTTATATTTCGGTTTCATACATAAATGCACTAATAAATAGAAAAATCTTGACAAACACTTTTATATTGGAACTCAAAATTAATAGAGCTACATTTATAAACCCCGTCAGGTCTGGCTATCACAAGTCACATGTTGTATAGGCCCTACTCCTTTGTATCGTTGCGATGCGATATATCGCAATTGCATATCACATGGTCTTTCGACCTTCAGCAAGTCCTCCCTTTGTGTTATAGTGATGCAATATTGTGATTTGATCTGTGCCATTGATCTATGCACTCAATCAATGGTCATCGTTAAATCGCGTTGATTTCTATCATGATTTCCATAGGGATGCCTCTGATACACTCTATCGACTGTGATATCGTCGATCCCTCCAATGCAATCCGCCGATTTGATCTGGACCGTTGGTCTGTTTGATCCGATAGTTCCTGTGTAGCTTTACTTCCACCTTTTCTTAGATCTACTTTCTACCATTCATTCACTATTTTCGCTTGCGATAATTTTTCCGATAGTTAATATACATGAAGACTTAGAGGCTTTAGGATCCATTTTGGATCAACAAAGCTACTCCATACAGATGCCCTTCAGCCCCCGTTGGTTTATACATTAGCGTGCCAGCTAATTTGGATGGAAAAATTGTGTTAATAGACATTGAAGTACTAGACTCCCAGTTGGATTACAACATCCTACTAGGTCGAAGCTATATGTATGAAATGCTCCTAGTTTCCTCATCGGTGTTCAAAATAATGATGTTGCCTCACGATGGAAAGATCATTATGATTGATCAACTCACATACTATGAGAAGGAAACCCTGCCCACACCAGATGGCTTATTTCCCTTAATATCATCTTCCTATTAGGTGATCACTACTTACACTGAGCTCAGCCAAGGCCAGTTTAAGCCATCAACTTTCCTAGGAACATTCCCAGGACACCCTCCGATAAGACAGGAGCTTGTCCCAAATACCGAAGCACCAGTGTGCATGATGACTTCATCAAACATCACCCAAAACCTGCAACCAACTCCAGATACCATACTCTCTACAACTGATAATTTCATTAATTTATCTCCCACCATTACGCAAACCCCCTTTTTATGCCCCCTACCCGAATTTGTCTCTCACCAAGCCATGGTAACTCTTATATTACCAAATATGGCTCTCGCGATACCAGTTTGGTATATAGTCCCCATGTTAGCTGAGATAGGACACATTCTGGTAGGAAATATCCCTATACCTCCACCTCAAGAAACCATCCTTACTTGAAACCTTCCTACACCTACACCAACCAGGGTCGGCAAAAAGGCTAAACAAAATGGTAAAAAAGGAGAGTCCTCAAACTCATATAGAGCCCGATAACCCTATGCATTATGTGAAGAATTCAGGCACCCAACCCACATGTGCCTTGAGTTAGATGAGTTAAATCTCTCGTGAATGCCATGAAAACATCAGCAACCGCAGCTCCACCAAAAGGACAAAAAATTGTACCTTTGCGTAAAAAATAAATACGTCTCAGCCATGTGTGTGTTATATGCAAAAAACATGGGCACTATAATCATGATTGTCATGACACCCCTCTATATTGAGAGACATTAAACACACTCATTCAAACCAACATGAATGAGCCAATAGCACCAACCAACCCTCAAATGGCCAAAAAATCCAAAACATCTTCTACATTCAAGAAAAAGCAGTTTCATGCTAAAAAAAACCTACCTACAACAAATGAAGGTAGCATAAGCAACAACACCCATCCATTGCTTTACCATGGGCTATGTATAATGAACCTACTCATATGGTGAACTTATGCCCTGAACTATAGACACATTACCAAACCACCTGCCCACCTAGGTTGCTCAAAAAATAAAACCTAGACACCAACAACATATATGCATGATCTACGAGGAAAACCATCATACAAAGATGTGCACGCACCTTCCCAAATTATAAAAACCATTGAGTTTCGTACGTAAATTCATGATAAAACATCTAATATCTTGGACTCATATAAAAAAATCCACAAAACCCACTCCCACACCCAGTGAAGAAGGACCCCTGGATATCTCATGTGTGTTTGAGGAGAAAATGTAGCCAGCAAAACTAGTCCCCCATCATTTCACCTCCCATCACCATCACTAGGCCAGATCAAGCCTAAAGAAACCCAAAACCACCTCACAAAGAAAATCACCCATCACATGTTCCCTATGTGATAAACCCAATCATTTGATTAATAAATTATGTGAACTGAGTAGTTTCAATGACATTTTCCACTTAGTGGCCCAGATCCCCCACAAGAACCTCTCCAACCAAGAAAAAATCACACGATGTTATTGTCGTATATGCTCTAAATTCCACCACACAAGGAATTATCAGTACCTTCCACAGTTTCATGTATAATGAACAACACTAAACCCAATCTATACCAACTGACCATGTCGTACCAAGATTGCGACTCAAAGATGGATACCCCCATAAGGTTTTTTGTCGTGCAATAACAATGATTCATCAATATCCCATACTATGAGTAGTACCACATCTCATACAATATATTCGGTTAGTACCGAACCACTATAGGTAAACTCTACCAAATCTTCTCATAGCACAAATGATACCTCTATAATGCATGCCTTTCCAAAAAAACCATCCATGGTAAAAGAGGGTAAAGGCCTTGTTCGGTTGCCACATAACCCCTCGTACTTTCACCGAGGGGGAGTTAGTCCTCCACTTCTTTGTCGCCCAGGAAGAAGTAGGACCTAGAAATTTTAAAAACTTTAAGAAGGGCACTTACATCATCAAATATTGCCCCCTCAAAGGGGCATACATACTATCAGAGCCCAATGGGGCTTGCCTAAAACATCTCGTGAATGGTATCTACCTCAAACAAATTCACCCATAAAATGCTAAAGTAGACATGTATGTACCATGAATTATTTTTTATGATGATCTCCTCATCATATATTCACTCTAAAAAGAATTTTCTCATCATGTGTCAACATATGGATCTTCTGCCAACTTATCACCACAGGTTCTCTAACAATGCATCTCGATGGTGGCAAAATCTCATTGCTGTAACCTGGGCCATATTATACTCTCCTGACAAAACACCTCATCTCTTTATTGGAATTTTTATTAGGTCAGCCACCAACAATCAAGAAAAATACAATGTCGTCATAGGCCTCTTGGTCGATTCACACCACTTAAGTATTTGTCACCTGCAAGTATTCCTTGATTCCCAGCTAGTCATGTCACAGGTAAACAAGACTTTTGAAATCCAAGATCCATGTCTTTTTCGAAATTATTTGCATGCACAAAGGTTAGCTATATATTTTTATCAAATCACATTTACACATATACCAAGAAATAAAAATCATATAGATGATTGCATCACTAATAAAATCCTGGAATAGCATGCATCACATATATATAACCATCAAGATACATAAAGCATCAACATTACATCAAAAGTATAGATGCATATAAACATATCATGAGAGCTGCCATAACTAATCTTGTATATACATAAAAAAAAATATATGAGTACAAAAAATCGCTGGCCCATTACCAGGAAAAATAACTCATTAAAAATATTAGGGAGCATCCTCATAAATGGGTGCTTACCCTGGTACATAAATCATCTCATAAAAATAAAAAAATCCATGAAGTCTAGGGCTTGCATGGCCCAATATTGGCATCCATAGCCAAAATTGGACCAGCCATAACCATTGCCATAGAAGTACAACACAAAACTAGTCATGCACTCGCTCCAATGAAATTTTCATCTCAACGATGATATCTGCCAAACTAGCCCATCCATCAACAGGAAGCCCTCTAGTTAGGGACTCAATCTACCCCCAAGTGTCACGGTAACCCTGTAAGTCTACCTCAGCAACTATTAATCGCGCCTCTGCATCCTCAGCCCACATAGACAATCTAGTTGCATCCTCATCTGCCACTACCTCTCTGGAGGGCATACCAATCTCAAGCCTGTGCCACTGCATTGGGTTCTTTGCACCACCCTGAGGAACAATCAGTGGCATCACTACCCTCGGTCGCTATGGAATAAGGGAAACCCCTGTAACACCCAAGTGTCTCATATCATTGTCGACCAAATAGGCAAGTGGATTCCCCCACTGCCCCGAATCTAAAAGTAAACAAAGCATAGTGTCAACATCATCATTATAAAACCATACATGAAAGTACACATATGTATACAAATGTAGAAAATAAATTGTACCCATTGGTCCGTAGGAAGCACCCTGAGGAAGCCCCATATCTGGATCTCCTCTGAAGTCTACTCCATGATATGGAAACTCCAGAATCAGCTGAGGATTGGAGTTAAACCAATCCTCTACCATGGTGCTCCAATAACACCCCACCTCTTTGCCACCAGCTCTCTGCATCACCCCTCCCCAGCGGCGCATGTGTGGGTCCCTAGTAGGCCCCACCGGTACTGCAAGAACAAGGTGAAACATAACCACCCACTCATAGAATATGTTGTAAAACACACTCCCATAGAAAATACTCCTCAGGGTCCCACACGCCACCTACGTCAAGTGCGAAAGCATCCCCTCATGCAGTAAATGGGCCCAATCAAAGAAGTGCCTTACCTATAGATACTATAAAACTACTATGTGAGGCCCCAAAAACTAATGAGGAGATGTTAACCCCACCAATTTAACAATCATATCCAATGTTGCTCACTCGGCTAAGTCCAAAACTACTGCAATCCTAATGCAACACTCATCATAGGGTTTTGGGCCTATTGTATAGGCTTTCCTCTCTACAGATAGAGACGATCCCTCTAGCCCAATGTGTCTCTACAGACA
The DNA here is from genome assembly GCA_000404065.3 of Pinus taeda. NCBI lineage: Eukaryota > Viridiplantae > Streptophyta > Pinopsida > Pinales > Pinaceae > Pinus > Pinus taeda. The sequence continues at coordinate 68,187 of APFE030816208.1, forward strand.
GAGACGATCCCTCTAGCCCAATGTGTGGGACTAACAACCTATGTGAAAATCTACTAGACACTTTCCTAAGTTACAATCGAAATAGAAGAAGACGAAGATGGCTTACCTCATTCTGATGCTATAATATCCTCCTTTGTTTAATACCTCGAATCACTTGCAACATGGTCCCACTACTCACAGCGTTTAAATTCCTCCACAAGAGATGAAGATACAACAAAGAATGCAAGTACAAATAGCATAATCAAAAGTAACCCACTTAACAAATCAAGCAGCATTAAGATAAATGATGCATTAACATACATGTTTATGGAAAATTAACCAATAGTTGTATATATTAATTGAATAAAGGAGGAAGCATACAACCAAGCCTTGATGTCAATAAGATCTCCTTGAGTGAATGTCCAAGTCCAAGCTCAAGCTCCCCAAGCACTCCTTCTCCAAGCCAAATGAGTAGCATGCAAGCACATTCTCAGCATAAGGGTGCAAATAGCCAAAGAAAAACCATTTGGAAATGGGAAAAGATGAATATATAGGTAGGGAAAGGGAGTTAGGATCTCTTAAAAGATAGGATAAGGCCCTCATCTCAAGTAGGTAGCTCATAGGGATAATACCAAAGGGCCAAGTTTAGATAACTGAATGTCATCCATGCCAAAAAACCTCCATCTCGTCATTCCAGAAGCCTCTAGAGCACGAAGTTTCTTTTCCTCTTTGGAAAAATTTTCCTTTCAAGGATCATCACGGGTATCCAAGAAAAAAGCACATTGGCATCATGGGGCTAGTATAGTGTAAGTAGTGACCATCACGGTTTTCAATACCAGGGAACAATGATCCTCAAATTAAGGTTTTAGATCCATTTCCTTCAAAGGCAACTCAAGGCATTTTTCAATCAGTATTTTATGGAGGATATGAGATGCATATCGGGATGAGTACACTACATGATGATCATGTTTCAGAAACTTTGGGGTATGTCACAAGGAAGTGCGGGAGGCATGATAAAATATTGTGTAACAGATGACCCCTAAAGCATGAAGGCAGAACAAGGAGTGATGAATGAGATTCTTTACAATCTTTTGCAAGGACAAGAACAAACACTGTCAGGAGACCTACAAATCAAGGATGCATATACATATACATATCTGATATCAAAACATGAATCCATGGCATGGACGCAACCATCCAGATAGTAAGTACTATGTGAAAGGATCCATGGCATGGCGCAACCATCCAAATGAAAAGGATCATTTGTAAATCTAAGATCCAAGGTATGGACGCGTCCATCCAATATAGAAGGATCATCATAAATGTAAAGTCCCACGGTATGGTCATATCCATCTGTATAGTAGAAACATGTGTACAATCACGAATAATACATAACTCCACACAGCCTAATTCATATCAGACAAAACTCAAGGTATTGCGCTCCATCCCAAACTGATCAAAGTACAAATTCTAACATGTGAATGAATGTGTCGAAGTTGAACATGCTAGAAAAATACCTAATTATTGGCCAGTGATGTGGACCGTTAACAAGCAAGAGAGAAACCACCAGATAATGACAATGGTTCTCAAAGTACGATAGTACAATCCGTGAATGTGAAAATGAAGTTGAAGTCGAACACTTGCCGAATCATCTGATCAAAAGAACTTGTCATTAAGGCATGAAAACTCTAAGGTATTGAAAGGGAGTCTCTAAGTCATCTTCTTGGATAATGAGCTGAAGTTGACTAGAAGTGACTCATCGAAGGGTGCCCATGATAGTTCCCCCATCATCGACACAAGATGGGGAATAAAGTGGAATGAAATGAATAGGATCAAACATTGTAGCAAAGGTCAGACAATCTATAGGTAATGAACTGCATATAGGACTTCTCTTGAACATCGATGACATGACTCCGGAGTGTGGTAGCATTTGACTCAACATAAGACTAGGGGTCATAATGACGAAATGTAATAGTCAGATGAGAGACAAAATGGATCACCCAAACCCGGAAGGACAACTGACTGAGTGAGGATATCCCAAACCAGACACAAGAAATAGATGAGTGTCATGTTGAAGAGTGACATGCTTCCTATACAAGAGATGTTTCACTTTCACTTTTTCCCCACTATTTCTAGTGGGTACCTCTTTATTTTTACATAAGCTTGAAGAGGATACCATATTCTTGTCATATAAGTTCATTCTACAAATGAATCCATCCTAGTAAGTTTTACGAATCCTAGGAAGGAGAAACTCGGTCTCATCATGGTGGAAAGTCCTACGTCATTTAATTTTTTACGAGTCTAATGGAAGGATAACTCAGTATCTTTTTCATATTTAGAGATTTTGAAAAACAGGCAAAAAATAAAACTCTATCTTGTCCCTTTTCATAATTTGTCTCTCGAACTTGAAAAGGTAGAAAACAATATTTGAGGGAAACTCTTGACCATGTCGACCAAGGTGTTCCTTTTTAATACAATAGTTTATCTCAGTCCAAAAAAGGATTAAACTTATACTGATTAGATGTGATTTCATTTACTTTTACGAGTTCAAAATGACAAGTTCTCGACAATATTTTCATATTCCAAGAGTCAGAAAAGAGTTGAAATATGACTCTTCCTGGAGGAACTAGTGGTATAAAAGGATAGCAACTGGTTTTGGTAATGATGGAACTACTCAAAACATGTAATGGTCAAGAGGATGGCTAATAAGACCACTCATCGTAGATGTTCCTTAGGAAAGGTTAAAAAACCGATGTAAAAGCATATGATCAGCCAAAGAGATGGTGAGAATGGAATGAAAACCAAGACTCGTCTGGCAAAAATCGACTGATAAAAATGGAAATAATGAGATGTAAAGTGGGAATGGATTCATTTTTATACAAGATTGAAACATGAGAAACTATGCCTGAGCATACTTGAATATGATTTCATTTTTCCATAAGCTTGAAACATGGGAAAAAACTATGCTTGGATTTGGTTTCATTTTGACACAAGCTTGAAACAAATATAAACTATGCTTGAGATAAGTTTACATACCCCTAGCATAAAGACTCAATTCAAGGTACATTCTCCCAAAGCTTCATTTCATTCACCTATGTAGACCACTGGTTACTAACAGGTAGACGGAATGAAGGTTCACATATGAGATCAAGTGAAAGACTCAACTTGGATTTCATGAGATCTAATCAAAGACTCAAATTGGAAGGGTATTTGTTTCATTTTTTAATGAGCTTGACACAAGTAAAGGAACTATGCTCATGGAGACCTATTTCATTTTTTAATGAGGTTAACATAGTAAAATAACTATCATCATAACCTATTTCATTTTTTAATGAGGTTGACATAGTAAAAGAATTATTGTCATAACCTATTTCATTTTTTAATAAGTTTGACATAGCAAAAGAATTATCCTCATAGGGACCTATTTCATTTTTTAATGAGGTTGACACAGTAAAAGAACTATCTTCATGACCCTTGTTTCATTTTTTAACAATCTTGACACAAGACAAGGAACTCTTCTCCAAAGACCTTGATCACAAACCAAAAGAGGCCATGGCTTCCAAGAGGTTCTCATCAGATGGAAGAACAACACTCTAGAAGGAATACATGTCCAGGGATCCAAATGAAAAATCGGGCTCCAATGCCCCCAGTACATGGTGTACTACCTCACCTACTAGATCATTAGTAGATGTGGGCATGGAATAGGTGGCAACGTAATTAACCTATGGCAAGGGTGATACCTCTTGTGCATAAGAACCAATTAGGGATGATGTTTGAGTGGGAGTTGATTCAAGACCATTGGATGTAAGTTTATATGTGATTACGATGCTTCCTTCATGTGGGAAACACATCACTCGAAAGAGGGAAGATTCAAGATCTTCCATGACATAAGCATAATCACAGAAAAGGAGTAGATTAAAATATAAAGGGCATTGGACAACCATCACATCTATATATACATTCTTCCCTCCCAAAGTAATAGGAAAATTAGGAAGGATCCCTAACGATTGATTGTTTCCTCTATTAAAAGCTAACATATTATGAGTGACGGAGACAAGTTGAGGAGAACCTAAAGCTTGCCAACCAGTTGAGGATAGGATGCTAATAGATGCTCCCTCATCTATAAATGTGCTAGGTATGACCATATGGTAATCCTATACTGTAATCTGGAAAGGCACATAAGATGGAAGACGATATCTTGCCAGTCGACTCCAATCAAAAGAAGTGACTAAACTACTCGGAAGGGGTGTCATAGGAACATGAGAGATACCCTCTTTCTCTATGGGAATAGGAGAAATTCTCTCATGTATCTCAAGAATGGGAGGATTTCCCTCCAGTTAATTTGAAACTAAAGAAACTATAAGAACCTGAGCAGTACGAGGTTCACTCTCTACCATAAAGGTACGGTTAACTAAAGGTACTGGATCCGAGTCTACCTATTTCTCAACCAGTGGTTGGTCAAGAATGGACTCACAAGACTCACTATCAGAGAGAGCAGGGTTGACCAGATATGACTTTTGATCAATCACTAGATCGACTTGCGAAGGATCAAGGGAAATCTTTTGATACCTAGTGAGAAGAAAAGGCTAGGAAGTTGTAAGGTTTTCCAACTCTTTGGAAGCTTCATCCATAAGATGACAAAGGTGAATGGGATGATTACCTTCACACAACCTATAGGGAAATTTGACATTTCCATTTTTTCCATGAGCTTTATTGTTATTTGTTGAAGGTTTATCACCAGCATGATCTCCACAGGTTGATGACAGAGCTCGATGTGAACCTATGGACTAAGGCCTTAGGAATACCAGGATAATTCCGAAGAAGGTGGTCACTCTTACATAACATGCAAGAGAATTTTACTTTTTGGAACTGGTGGGAATATTTTTCTTCATTAGTTGCATCGGTAACAATATTTGTTTGGTTCCCCCCTTGCTTATTTTTCTTCATCTTCTTCTTCTTCTTCTTCCTCTTCTCCTTCTTATTAGCTTCCTAGTTACTAGAATTCAGACTTTCACCAGGCAAAGAGGAAGAATGAGGTGAAGAAATAGGTGAAGAAGGTGAGGGGTCAACTTTAGGATCAACATGAGGTTGATTTTGTTCAAGAGGAGGAGAACTTGGTTGAAATGAAGTTTCGACACTCAAAATCACCGAGATCGAAAATAACCAAACTAGCAGGTCAATAGTCAATCCAGGAAGGGCCAACATTGTCATATAAGGAGCACCAGTATTTCCAAAAGAAGGAAAAGGACTATGATTCCCATCAAAGGGATTTCCTTGAGTGGTAAACTCAGGAAATTTTTCCATCAGTATCAAGCTAAGATCTACTAAGGAGTATTTCCACCAGAAGGATATTTGTCTGCGGTCAATTAATTGATTTTAGAACTTTAACAAAAATAAATCAAAAAGAGTTGATCTAGGAAATAGGGTTTACCAAGTATCCATGAACCGCTATATACACCTTAGCTGAAACCAAGGACTTAACATACAGCGACCAATCTCTCCAAAAGTTGTGTTTGGTGTATCACGTTTACAAGGCGGCTGACTCGGTTACCTATGGCTAAAGGATAGCAACCCTATGGGGATTCCCAATATATACGCGACGATATAGGGAGCACAAGTCTGTGTTAGCGTTGTCTAGTGAAAAATCGTTTAATGAGAGGGTACCTATATACTTCTCATATTGAAGTGCCTCTGATATCCCCGAAAGTACTAGAGAACATTCTATATCCCTATGATGCAACTATATGAGAAAAATAAACTCTCCACTTTAATGAAAGCTAGACTAATCAAAGGGAGAGATTTCAAACAATGATGCAACAAGCAAAATGCATCACGCAAAATTCCTTCCACTAACTTCCACTTTCGTCTTCCAAATGAAATGCCAGGATGTCATCCAATAGAAATGAAAATCAATTTCCTTTCACTAAGATGCAATAATGATTTTCTTTCACTTTGATTCAATCACTGCAAACTAATGAAATGAGCAAAGGAAAACGCAATCGACTCAATGAAAATGAAAATCTCTTTCACTTTACAGTTTTGAATGCAAAAAGTGTCTCAAAAATACTTAAATGACAAAATATTTCACTTTTTCTTTATGAAACATAAAAATGAGAAAAAACACTTTCTTTCAGTTCAACCAAAGCAAACAATTTGTAATATATGCTTGGCAATGGAACTAAAAAAATATTCAAAGCATCGACATGACTCGACACTAATTAAAACAACTTCACACCAATGAACTAAAATAAACTTGTAAGAAGATGCCCTGATTGCAGGAAGACTCTTGAATGGGAGCAATCAATCTCAGAAAAGCAGACCAAACAATGAGTGTAGGGTTCCCTAGAAGGCCTAGAAACTCTAGAAAGCAATTAAGCTTCAAACACACATTAACCAAGTCAAGAGATAATTGCATTCAAACAAGCTAACAACTAAGACAAATACATTATAGACACGGTGGAAAATCATTGACATAGGGAAAAAATACTGAGAACAAGAAGAAAAACCTTAATTTTTCTTATCCTCTAGGATCATCGCGCCTATTATAGGAAAAAGAGAATTCAGCGGTAATAAGTGCGAGTGTAATTAAAACATCAATGATGGCATCACGATTGTTAGGACTAAGCCCATGATGGGCGAGAAAAATGAGGGAAAATAAAAATTCTTCAGGACCAGAACAGATTGAGTGTCCTCAAGCAATAACCAATAAGTGCAAATAGCTACAGAGAAGCAAAAAAGTCAATAAATTGACATTTGGTCAAACCCATCATAGAATCAGGGTGAAGGATTGGATGGAAAGGGTTATATCTTCCCTAGTGGGGTCGCCATTTTGTTGTCTAGGAAATCCTCTATTTGAACAGAAACGATCCCTCTAGCCCAATGAGTGGGACTAACAACCTACATGACAATCTACTAGACACTTTCTTAAGTTACAATCGAGATAGAAGAAGAGGAAGATGTCCTACCTCATTCTAATGCTACAATATCCTCCTTTGTTGAAGACCTCGAATCCCTTGCACCACAGTCCCACTACTCACAATGTTTAAATGCCTGCATAAGAGATCAAGACACAACAAAGCATGCAAGTACAAATAGAAAAATTGAAAGTAACCCACTTAATAGATCAAGAAGCATTAAGATAAATGATGCATAACATACACATTTATGGAAAATGAACTAATAGTTGTATATATTAATAGAATAAAGGAGGAAGCATACAACGAAGCCTGATGTCAATAAGCTCGCCTTGAGTGAATTTCCAAGTCCAAGCTTAAGCTCCCCAAGCACCCCTTCTCTAAGCCAAATGAGTAGCATGTAAGCACAACCTCAGCATAAGGGTGCAAATAGCCAAAGACCAACCATTTGGAAATGGGAAAAGATGAATATATAGGTCGGGAAAAAGGAGTTAGGATCTCTCCAAAGATAGGAGAAGGCCCTCATCTCAAGGAGGTAGCTCATAGGGATAAGACCAAAGGGCCAAGTTGAGAGAACTCAACCTCATCCATGTCAAACAACCTCCTGTTCATTGTTCTGGAAGCCTCTAGATCACAAAGCTTCTTGTCCTCTTTGGGAAAAAATTACCTTTTAGGGATCATCGTGGGTATCCAAGGAAAAGGTGCACTGGCATCACAAGGCTAGTGTAGTACAACTAGAGACCATCACAGTTTTCAGTATCAGGGGAGCGATGATTGTCAAATTAGGGTTTTAGAGCCATTTCCTTTAGGGGAAGCTCAAGGAATTTTTTAATCAATGTTTTAAGGAGGATCTGAGCCTCATATCTGGATGAGTACACTATATGATGATCATGTTTCGTGCACTTTGGGGTATGTCACAGGCAAGTGAAGGAGGGATGACAAAATAATGTGTAACAGGGCCACAGTCACCCTCCCGGTCATCATAGGTTAACCCTAAAATGTCATACAAGGGACCCTTATATGGCCTACCTAACCTATAAAAAACCAAATTCACAAAGTCTAGGGCACAAGCTCTTACTAGTCTCTCTCCGCACAAATCCTGGGTACTCAAACTCACCCCAACGACAAGAAAAGCTCCAAGGATGCTCTCTGACCTCCACAGCTCAGCAATGCAAATGATTAATATTTTGGCCCCTCAACCCTATATATCACCCTTTTCGCCATTTCTTGGGGTCCATTACAAAGGCCTAGGACATCCATTGGTAAAACCAGAAGAGACGCAAAGATCAATACCACGCCATCTTAGTCATGGAACCCTTCATTCTCGTAAATGCAAAAAATAATTTTTTGGCCCGTTGCCCACTCAGAAAATTGTGTCGGGTACTTCTCTAGCTCTCTAAATCTATAAAATTCATTATATATGTATGTGTTGAACAATGCTTTCACTTGGGGTATTGGTTGTATCCATTGTAGGAACATCACACATGATCCACTTCAACCAGTGGCTCATTAAGAAAACAACAATGTAGGTATCATTCTCCACTCAATAGGATAGGCTTCCCCAAATCTTTGCATATCTTGACATCATTTCTCCAAAATTCACCATAAGGTCCATCATCTCAACCATTTTTATCACCATCTCATCTTCGCATATGATAAACATCAACTTTGGTCGATAGAAACCCCCCTTCATGGCTTCCTTCATCTTTGTAGACCCCTCTTCACTCAGAGGACCCATGAGCCCATCACTCCATCGCAGGAACCATTTCACGTATATATCTTGAAGGTTAGGCTCATTATGCTACACTCATTTTTCATACGCCCCATTTTCCAGGCCATCACGGGTACTGAATGGATACACTCTCACATCCTACATTTGGCCTATCATTCATCCATATAGAATAGCCCATTTGTGTCACATCACCTACCTCACCAACCCAACATGGAGACCAACCAATGGGACCCCCTCCCTCAATTGATACACCACACCTCTATGCAGGTCACCATCATCATGGGGCACCTGTCTTTGTGGCTGTACATCCAAACCATCCTCATATTCCTTTAGCAAGTGTACAAAGATTAAAAAAACAACAACAACAACAAAATCTCTCATCCACATTTTATGCTTACAACTCATGACCTATGCCTGGCAGTAGTCTTTAGTCACCTTTGGCATCAGGTTACATCTCACTAGAAAAACACATCACATTTTTTCATGCTTTCTAAAACCTACTCACCCCCATCCTAGTACTCTCATTGACTCTAGGACCATCGCCATCAACAAACATGTTTTGACTACCACCATTGGCACATCAAGATCCAACCTCAGGATAGTTATTCATATCATCCTATATCAACTACCTCACTATCATACCTATCCTAACCAAGTTACTACAACCTGTTCATATCTCACATTGATTTCCTGAATCACCATGTTGGGAGGTTAACACCCCTTTTCTTCTCAACTCCAACAAATGTATTCCAGGAAAGAGGTAATACCTTAAATACTCCCCCCCATCAAAAGGGATATCCTCAAGTGGCATAATGGGAACGAGTATCACCCACCAATGTCATCAGTCCCCTTGACATTTGACACCAACTCAAGAATTCATGTGAAGGTGGTGTCGTATTTAGTTACTATTGCAATTTCATCCATTTAGTCGAAGACCCCCACATCACTAAGCACCTCATTCAACAGTGTTTACATTATGATACAGGGGAGGTACTGGCAACCAAACACCTATGTATACCATAGTACCCCAGTCAGTAGTGCTTCACCTTGGTTATGCATAAGGGAACCATATTACGCCTATTGGACTAGAAAACACCCTTGAGGGTGTCCGCAATTATCATTGTTAGATATTAGCATGTCAACAACCACGATGTTGACTAAACCACCATATGTCTTTTTCCAGATTGCAATCAAGTCTAATTAGCCATCATAACGAGCATGAGGCATGCCCACCTTGTATAGACAAATTTTCTATTGTCGGTTTTCACCAGAGCATGGTAACCATTGATACTCAGTCAAGGGGATTTTCTCTACTCATCTCCACAACAAGCTATCCTCTCTCTCAAAATATTGATCAGACTCTCCATCAGAAAATAAAACATATGGTTCCTCCTAACCTCATACATCAAGGAGCAACTGCTAACACCAAAAGATTGTACACCTGCCAATGCAATCCAAAAGGCACTAAAAGTGTCTAGGAGAATGCACAGGTGGACATTTTCCATTTGAATACATTATGAAGTTTAAAAAATCAAATTTCTCCTAAGGTCCAAAGTTTACAAAGGAAAAACAATTAAGGTCGCACGTTTATTTCTTTGATAAATGCATGCAGGAGAATAGCCACCAAAAATTGCATGGTTGCAGAAAAGGATGACTCAACGACCTATGACCACTTTACACACTTGGGGTCGATTCTCTAACATGAGTTCAGTATAATACAACCGAATTCGAGTTTCCTTGGAGATATGCATCCCTCAATGGAATCATCTTGTCCTACTCATGTGTCTTTATCATACATGTACCAAGAGAGGGAAGAAGGATTCAAATATTTTCTATATAAATAGGCCATGGGAGAACCAAAATATGAGACATTGTTATGTTGGACAATTTTTTATTTGAGCAAGCCATTATTGCATTTTTTGAATCCAAGGAAGTGAAGAGCACTAGCATGTTGGTCATATTTCTTCTAAGAAACCCAACATCCTAGTGAGAGAAGAGGAATCCACCATTGGAGAGTCTTCACACTTCTTTGAGAGAGAGGAGAAACTTGCAAAGAGATTGAGTAAAGAAACCCCCTTGTTGAGGATTTTTGAGCTCCATAGCTCAATGAATTCTCTTCAAGTGTCAAGATTCATCTATTGTACTCAACCTCTACCACCAATAATCAATAAAGGGAGATTTTACCATATATTATTGATGTGTTCTCTCCATTTGAGGATTGTTTTGTTTATGTACCTCTTTGTTTAGTTTATGTCTATGTATGCATTGTTTCCACTTATTTTGGCCACAACCACCACCCTATCAAAACTTTACTTGTTAGCAATTTTGAATGGGTCCCCTAAAGGTTGGTCTTCTACCTCTCCGAATTATCTATTTAGTCCCAGAGACTTTAGCTCATTATCGAGCCAAATTTTTAGTTCTTAATGGTCAAGACCCCCCTTTTTAATCCATGTAGCATGGTCCATTCATCACCCAACCTAGCCCTCCATTCATTCCCTCCATCGAAACCTTTTCAGCCCTCAAAACCTTCTATCGCATCATTATTCCCATCATAACTATTTATATCGGAAATACTTATCAAAACATGCATAAATCCCCTTTTTTTTTTGCCCTATCACAATTAACACTGTGCACTGTTTCTTTCCAGACCCAATGGAATTATCAACCCAAATTCATATATTTCAGGTCCAAAGTTATATCGCAAATCGCTATCGGCCAGGTCCAAGGCTATATATATAAAAGGCACATATGTATTCCAAACCCGATGACTATATTAACCACGAATATATATTTTATCAGGTCCCCCCCCCCCATCAATCACTTATCCGCAATCGGTGGGTTCTAGGGGTTATATATATATATATTATATATATATATTATATATATATATTATATATATATATATATTATATATATATATATATAATATATATATATATATATATATATATATATTATATAATATATTGCGCCATGGTATTCTAGACCCACCGATGATTATAAGGCATGCCATATAATATTTCTAGGTTTTCCTGTGTATTTCTTTGTTTTTCGAAAGATATTGAGGGTGGGGTTTTTTTCAAAGGGAGTCTAACATTGCAGACCCACTGGTGGTATTAACACAAATATATATATATATATATATTATATATGCGTTGGGTCCTAAGCCCCATCACACATCACAATCTGTAGGTTCCCGAGGTTATATATAAGGCACACCACTCCATACCAGACCTAATGATAATTATCAATTTGGATGCATAAATTTTGAAGTCCGGTTGTACGGCCGGGCTGCAAGTGTTTACGTATATTCTTTTGTATTCGATAAAATGTCATGGATGTGATTTTTAACTAAAACCCATATGGCAAACCCAATAGGTATAGGCGCCCATCTATAATATTTCGAGTCTGGCTATGTGGCCTAGCCATGTGGGTTTATATGTTTTCTTGTGTTAAGTCCCTCCACCATTGATCTATCCTCGTGGATCCATTGATCCACACAGATTTCGGGTGAACGAGTTTCTCGAGGAATACCTGCCTAAAAAGAGGTGTCCTCTTTCCTCATAGTTGCCACATGTCACTTGAAGAGTGGAATCGGAGGCCTTCCCCACAATACTGGTTTCCACTCAAACCCCTTCCGAAATACCACTTGGGGTACGGTAAACCACTTCCTCCCTACGTCGTTGATCTATTGCCTTTTGATGGGTTTACTCTTAAACACCAGGCTCTCTACCCTTTGCTAAAGAAATGTGTCACATTTATAGAATTGAGGCTTCTGTGATCCATCAAATTTGTAAGAAGAGCTTCGGCGTAAATCACATTAAAAAGACCATTGTCGACGCGTTTCGAACCAACTAGTGTGGTTCATCGTCAGGACAAGTGAAGAAACAAATCTGGCCTAGCATGTTAAATAGACTGAACAGAGACTCCAACGGCTACATAACGGCTAATTAACGGCTACTTTGGACTATAAGGCCAGGTCAAAATTATACTAATAAATTTAATATTATTTTTATTTTAATAATCTTTAGATTAATAATATATTACCCTACTTCTATAAATAAGTAAAATTAGGTATAATTAAGGTCAGGTTAAAGTTATATTAATAAATTTAATATTATTCTTTTATTATAATAATCTTAAGATTAATAATATAATATTCTATTTCTATAAATACGTAAAATTAGGTACAATGAGTACTAATGTTATTAGGTTATAAATAAATATATATTTTAATGGTAAGTTTAAAGCCCTTAAATTATTAATTTATTAATTTATTTACTAAATATATAAATTAGTTTGTTAAGAGAATTAATAATCGTGAGGGTTATTTTAAAAAGTAAAGTTAATTTGTATTTATTAATGGTCCTAATTATCGAGAAAAATCTTAAAATTAATAGGATTGTTTATTAAGTAATTTAATTTATTTAATGAGGAAATATATATATATATTTATATATATATGATTTATAT
>APFE030816215.1:1103-11646 GCA_000404065.3 Pinus taeda
GTTGAATATTCTGCAGAGGTCAACTTCTCTTGAACATATCGGCGGCACGACAGTGGACTTGGCAATATTTGACATCAAATGATCAGGGGTCATGGTGACAAGACGATGAGCAGATGAATGGTCAAACAGGATAACCCAAACCCATGGAGGCAAGTGTAGAACAAGATGAGATTTCCCCACCCAGACACGAATGCAGACAAGTGCCATGTCCAAGAGCGACATGTTGTCGACATGACTTTGATTACGGTTCCTTTATTCCCCCACCATTTCTGGTGAGTACCCCGGTTATTTTTAGATGACAAGCTTGACGGGGATAGCATATGGTTGAGAGGCGTCATTTCGATGGAATTCGATGTCATTAAGTTTTAACGAGTTTGACAAAGGAAGAACTCGACAGCTTTTCATTTTTAGAGAGTTTGAAAAGACAGCGAAAAGGAAACTCCAGGGGTGTCCTTTTTCGTAAAGTTGTGTATCTCGAGCCCAAAAAAGTATAAAACAATGCTCAAAAGAACCGCCCGATCATTACGACCGAGGAGTACTTTTCATAAGTAGTGACTCGGATCTGAAAAAGTAAAAAAGCGATCAAAACCACATCGCTTCATGACCGTTAACGAACCAGAAACGACAAGGGTCCGACAATCTTTTCGTTTTTAAACAGTCGGAAAAGGGTTTAAATACGACTGCCTCTCATTTCCGTTTAACGAGTCGAGAGGACCAACTCGGAATTCTTTTCACGTTTAGAGAGTCAGAAAATAGCAAAATATGACTCCCTAGTGACTTTTTCATGTATTTACCGAGTCCGAAAAAAGTATAAAATACAACTCATTTCGCCACCAAAGCTGCATAAACACTTGTCGTTGCACAAGAGATCGGCGTAAAATCCATTTTCGACATAAATATTCATAAAAACATTCAGAAAATGACTTTTTAAAACCTATTAGGGGTAAAAAAGTTATAAAATAGTGAAAATGGTAAAATAAAAATTACTTTTCACGTTTTACCTCTGGAGAGCGACATTATGGCTTTTTGGAGTGCGACCTTCAGTTGGCGATTGTGAAAAATCCAATGGACCATTTCGAGCGCCGTCAGTGTCAGGTAAGAGGTCTTGTCCTTAGCTCCATTTTCATCTGTTTAGATTTTGTTTTTAGTTGCATTTTCATCCCCTATGGGGAGGATTTTGAATTTAGGGGTTATGCCCATTGGCGCGGGTTTCGGGCACGAACCCGCGCCAATGGGGCAATTTTCCCATAGGGCACGCGCCCATGGGCGCGACTGTTTTAGAAACAGTCGCACCAATGGCCGCGCGGATTTTAGACAAATTTTAAACCCTTTTTTCCTATAATTTCAAGTTATGTAAGAGTCTAATTCACTATTTTGGCTTGTATCTGCAGGGCAATCCACAAAAATGGTGATTGTATAGAAGGAACGTGAACATGACCAAGTGGACACATTGGCCTTAGCAGATGAGGATTGTATTGAAGCTCTCAGAGCATGTGGGCTCAAAAAATATTTCATGCTATCCTTTTTACGAGTTCAGCCAGAGCTCTTGCAGTATCTGATCAACTTGTGGGACATAGAGGAACAGGTGTTCCGGATACGGGACCAAGTGCTGGAGTTAGATGTATCTGATGTCTATTTCCTTACTAGATTGTCGTGACGAGGGCCGATGCCTCAACTGACTAGTAGCAGGCCATCTGCAGAGAAGATGGATGAGGTGAAGCCTCGAGTTTGCCCGAAGGTTAGATACCGACAGGGCAGCTCGAAGGTGGATATCCCCACCGTCCAAGACCTGACACCCAGAGCATTGCTATTCACCTTCACATGAGCTACGGGGGCACAAGCGCCCCACGAAGCTACAAAGAACCACTTGATATTAGCGACAGAGTGCCTTAGCCCGACGATCTTCAATTGGGCGTCAGCTGTGACAACCAATATGAAGAGGCAGCTGACAAAGCCCAAGTGAGGCAAGCTGCAACAGTTCAGGTATGGCTCCATCTTGGTGACGTTCTTCTTGGAATGTGTGCCAAGCTTCTAGGGCCAAGGGGCCTTTGTTCCAGACCCAGCACCTCGGGAGCTGAGGATGGCTCGATGGGCGGCATTGATGCCGAGGGGTGGTGACGGTCAACAGATGTCCTTTAGACCTGAGTTTTTCGGGTGGCTTCGCCGCCAACTAATAGTGGTGGAGGACTGGCCGTATGCGGGGACAGACTTCACCGGAGACCCTGACCTTCCCCTGCCGGAGGGAGAGGACTAGGATGAGGAGATTGGTACGTCCTCATTTTTTGATTTTCTATTTTTATGATTTTTTTTTGTTAGTACATGCTTGTCTTAATGACCTTTATATGCATATGCAGATGTCGGCCCAGAGCGTCCAGCTGGCATGTCTCCCATTGCGAGGAGACACCTCGTAGTAGCAGCAGCAGGAGAAAATCCTTAGGAGTAGGGTGGTGACAGAGGGGAGCTCATCCAGAAGCTCGAGGCTATCACTCGAGGGATTCCGGATTATGCTCGGCTAGCAGATGTCCCGCTAGCGTACCAGAGGCACACAGTGGCGGTGCCAACACGCATCCACTGGCTCCTGAGGCACTTAGTACGGGCGGTGATGTGCTACCATGAGCACCACTGAGACTAGATATCTAGGATTTTCTTTTCATGCATATTTTTTTAGAGACATGTTGTCTCCAGATGTATTCAGACAAACATGTATTATTTTTTGATGATGCATGGGGTGCAAACATTTTGGACACACACACACACACATATATATATACATATTTTTCATGCTTTATTGTACTTTATGCTTCTTGTTTTATGTTGAACTACATGTTATGCAAATGCCTATCCAACACATAATTAGCTAATGCATCGGTTAACGTATTAAGTCATCTTGGAATATGTTGATAAGTAATGAAATCAAAATCCCGCTCTAATAACTTAACATGTACATACAACCTTAAAATCCGATGATATTTGATGGAATAATGCCCATTGAGTTGGTGGACGACAAGCTGAGAGTCCAAGTTCACAACCAATGTTCGAATGCCGAGGTTAATCGCCTCAGCTAATAATTCGATCACAGCACTATATTCGGCGACATTGTTCGTTGTACAACCTAGACAAACCCCTTGAATGTCTAATAACTCACCATGAGGATTGCAGATCACCCATGCCGCAGATGACAAGTTGCGTGTACTGTGGGAGGCACCATCAGCGAAATCAACGTAAGGTGATCCAGACATCTGCCCAAGAAGCAAAAAGACACAATAAGTGGCAATCGTGCCGACATACCAGAACAAAAATATAAAAAACATGCACACACAACACACATGCTGAAAGCACACGTATATACAAAAAGAGAGTGCTTGGTCTCATGCATAGTATTTTTTCAAATAAAGCCCATTTCGAGGCTTATCCAAGGATTGCCTTCATAATCAATAAGCTCGTAGGCTCTTTTTTGCAAAACTCTTTTCACAATGTAGGGCCCGTGCCACATAGGCTCGAATTTTCCTACCCCTAGCTTATCGTTAGCTTGATCATAGAGCAGTACTAGGTCTCCCTCAACGAAAGAGCGGGGGTTAACAGTATTATCGAAGTGAGTTTTCACTCGCTTCTTCTGAGCTTCAATAGCTAAGGAGGCTAGATGATGAGTGTCGTCCAGCCGCTCTAAGTAAAGAAGACGTTCTTCTACTGGAGTAGTATCAAGGAGCAATTCGACGGCTATATTTAATGAATCAATCTCACACTCAATAGGAAGGGTAGGCCCACAAAGCAGAGAACAACATCAGATGCCAATTGGACTTATGCATGCCAACAGTTCGCTGAAGCATCGTGACCAAAACCTTGTTCATGGCTTCCACTTGACCGTTTGCCTAAGGATAGTACGGGGTTGAACTATCATGCCTGAGGCCCAACTGGGTTGTTAACTCGGTCATCATGTGATTACGAAAATGCTTTTTGTGATCAGTGACGATGGCTTGGGGTACTCCAAACCGCGAAATAACATGGTTGAACAAAAACTGCAACGCGGTGTGACCGTCTTCAGACAATGTAGGCATCGCCTTGGCCCATTTCGTGAAATAATCAACAGCAACAATGATGTACCCATGCCCTCCGGCCAAGCGAGGGTTACAGGTCATATAATCGATGCCCCATTTGGCAAAAGGGCCGACAGTTACAACGAGGTGCAATGGAGCAGGGGGTGCACGCATCTTCTGTTGGTAAATTTGGCACTCATGACATGAACGGACGACAAGAATGCAATCCTTAAAAATGGAGGGCCAAAAATATCCAGCACGGAGGAGTTTTTGTGCAGTGGCATATCCATACATGTGACCACCACACGCACCTGAGTGGCAGTGATTCAAAACTCTCTCTGCTTCTTCAAGAGTCAAGCATCGGCGAAGAACAGAATCAACACCGAGATGGTACAGGGTGTCCCCAACGATGCGATATGGTTGGGCTTGATGTCGGATCCGTCGCCGAGCATCTTAGAGGTCTTGGGACAGAAGGAGGATGTCTGCAAGTAGACAATAATATCCCCGTACCAGGGATCGAGGGTGCTAATGAGGAAGAGAGTTTCGTCTGGAATGGAATCCTCTAAGTGAGAGGAGGCAGCAGTAGATGGCAAAGAACACAACAGTTCAGCAAAAACAAGTGATTTCCTAGACTTGGCGGCAGTAAATTCCAAGTCAAACTCTTGGAGGATGACTATCCACTTCGAGTATTTGCCCCCCAACAACTGGCATGACAGAATGTAAGTCATATTGTTGCAATCAGAGATCACTGTCGTGGTATGCAACAAGATGTAATGACGGAAGCGTTGAACATCGCAAACAGTGGCTAGTGCCAACTTCTCGACATAAGCATATCGAGATTCCGTGTCTAACAAATTGCGGCTAAGGTAATAGATAACGTGTTCAGTGCCATCATCGTCATCCTGAACCAGAACCATACCGATGGTGGTATCGGCAGCAGCTAGATACAACGTGTAATCGCGATGGTAATTCGGAGGCTGCAACAAAGGGACGAAAACCAGAAGAGTTTAAGATGTGCAAAAGACTCTTGAGCTATGGCATCCCATCGAAACGGGGTGTCGCGCTTGAGTAACTGCATGAAACCTTTTTCCACCTTGGCATAATTCGGGATAAATCGTCGTAAGAAGTTTGCTTTTCCCTGCAAACTCTGCAGTTGCCGCAAAGAAGCAGGGGGGGGGAGATTCAAAATGGGTTTGACTTTAAGGGGATCTAAGCGGATGCCCTCTCAGGAGACGATAAACCCGAGAAGTCGACCAGATTCTACGCAGAAGACAAATTTATACGGATTAAGTCGAATATTGTAGTGTCGACAACGGAGAAAAATTTCGCGGAGATATGACAGATGGTCTTGGCGCTTAGCTGAATGAGCAGGAAGTTCATCCAGATAAGGCTGTACGATGTGTCGGATATCATGAAAGGCGTAAGACATCGCACGTTGAAAAGTGGCACCGCCATTCTTGAGACCGAAAGGGAGCTTTTTTTATGCGAAAGTACCCCATGGACAGATAAAGGTTGTCTTTTGTTGATCGGCAGGCGCGATATTAATCTGGTTGTAGCTAGAAAATCCATCCATGAACGAATATATCTCACTCCCAGCATGCTCATCAATGAGCTGGTCAATGAAAGGTGTGGGGTAGTTATCTTTCGGGCACGCTCGGTTAATATCGCAATAATCGACACAGACGCGAATAGTACCTTGCTTTTTATCCACAGGGACAATGTTAGAGACCCAATCTGTGAGTGGGATAGGGTTAATGAAACTAGCTTTAAGAAGTTTTTCAACTTCCCCTTTGATAGCTACAGCCTTGCGGGGGTGCACAAGGCGTAAACGCTGACGAACAGGTTTTGCTCTTAGATACGTAGGTATCTAATGCACTACAATGTTTGGATCAGTGCCAGGCATCTCTTCATAAGACCATGCAAAGATGTCACGGAACTCACGAAAAAGAGCTATATAGATTTGAATTTCCTCAGGAGTGCAAGTGACTCCTATGTAGATGTTCTCGACAATCCCTGGCTTGAAAGAGATGTCGATAGGTTGGGTATGCGTAATGTTCCCAAAATTCCCTTTAGACGATACTTGATAGACCTAAATAGGTGTCTGAAGAGGTTGTGAAGGGAGACACGGAGCAAACCGCTCGAGACAAGCCAACGTTTCCCGAAGGGTTGGGAGAAACGAGGAACGGTGATGAAGATTGAACCACGGAGGTTCCTCGAGAGACATGGTCTCTATGATGGCTTCGTCGGAAGGAAATATTTCCTTTAATGGGTCCAAGGAGGCGCATTCTCCAAGCCAAGGGGAATAGTCGTATGAGTCAAGAGCTCCGCTTAAAGAAGCAGATTCAGCAGGAGGAGCTGATACAGCAGCAATTTTGATGTAGTTGAGCTCGACGGGACTCAACGGCATCTCCTCGCCCCACGATTCTATCTGGTCGATGGGAGGAAGGACCTAGGGATCAAAACGAACCAAAATCATATTGATGGATGCGAGGTTTGGAGGTGGGAGCGAAAAAACACCCATAAGGGCGGGATCTTTGAAGAGCCCGGATCCCACACTCTCGAAAGGGATGGAGGTATGCTCCACGAAAGGCACATTGCCTTCAGAAGAAGAAGAGAAGAAGGAGAGTTGGTCTACCGTGACAATTTTCCCCTAGTGAGGGAAACGAATGACATGGAAGAGGGACAAAGCCACGACACGCATGGAATATGTCCAACTCCGGCCTAGAAGGAGGTTGTAAGTAAGATTTGCGTCAACGACCTCAACTTCTACTTCAACGGTTTTCCCTTCTAAAGTAATCGGCAATTGTTGAAGGATATCATAGGGATGAGATTCTCTCCCATTGAAGGCTTCCAGTGTCATGGAAGACTTGCTCAAAGTTGGAGACCCGATCGCTTTTCAACAAGCAACAGACATGATGCAAGTTGACGCGCCTTCATCAATAACCATACGATGGATCGTTTTCGAATTGATGATGACTTGTATGAGGAAGGCGATCTGATGAGGCAGCCTTGGGACATGGCTCTCGAGATCAAAGGCAATCAAATCCGAATCTGCCGGGTCGATGCCACCGATGGTTGATAGCAGGGACTTCCTCTGAGGGGGGCAGATCTAGAGAACTTCTAAAGCAGACATAGTCGACGGAGCCTGCGCTAAGTCCTCAACTATGCTATAGTACTGGGCAGCACGAGAATTTGGGTTGTAAGATGATCTTCGGAGTACTCCTTTGGGAGGGGGTCGGATGGGCGTCTCAGTATTAGGTCTCTCGATGTGGAGCGGACCAGAACTGGATGGAGGAGAACTTGAGGGGACCTCAGGCTCCTTCCCAGCAGATGACGGATATTCCTTTGTTCGAGTCATTACATGAACGGGAATTGTTCTATCCATGAACACTTGGGAACCAAAGGGAGATGAAGACAAAGATGAATCAGCCACCATTTGAGTCTGTTGAGAGGGGAAAGGTTCTTTAAGAACTGCATGAATCCCAGGAGCGCCTTTCAACAAACAACTAACCTCGGATCGCCTTGGGCAGTCTTTGGTGTAGTGATCCTCATCACAGATGAGACAAGGATACTTTGGTTTACGCTTGGCTCCTTCCTCGGATGGAGGTTTGGAGGAATCCTATTTAGGTTGCTCAGACTTAATCTTTGCTTTCCCCTTTTTCTTTCCTTTCGAGGCCTTGTTCGCCGTGGTGGACTGGATGGCGTTAACCTCGGAAGTACTTCCAAGATTAGAACCACCCTGAGAAGTATTTTTGTTAGAAGCATTCAATTTTTGCTTCCCAGGGTTCGAGGATGATTTTTTCGACGACGGATTCACAGAGCCAATAGCCTCATCAAAAAATGGCTTTGGTGGAGCTTTGGATGTACTGTGTCTCGGGGCATCAGGTAAATACTCATATAAAGTACTTGACTGAGAATAAACTAAGTCAAGGTATTGAGCACGCGTGATAGCTTGCTCTTCAGTCACGCAAGCTCCCATAGTAATGTCCCGTTCGATCTTAGGGACAAAGGAAGTTGTGAACCAATCGATGAGGAGTTGATCAGGAATCCAAAACTTGATCAATTGACGACCCCTTCTCCATTCATGTATATGATCAGAGATGTGCATAGCCGTGTCCTGCTTGAGAGACGTAACGAGATGAGTTCCTGTCTCGTACCGAATGGGTAACTAAAAATGAGTGAGGAATGCCATTGCCAATGAATTGAAATCTTGAAAAGACGCACGGGCCAATTCAATGTACCATTTAGTAGCGGAGCCGGTGAGAGTCCTTTGGAACAGGCGAAGCCGAACTGAATCGTCAAGCCATGAATTAGACGAACACCAAAGGTGGTAAGTCATTACATGGGCTTGAGGATCCTCTCCAGCTTTGCCGTCAAACTTGGGACAATCGTCGGGTATCTTAGTTGGAACTGGAGGCCATTGTGGATTATGCAAGATAGGATCATTGATTAACTTCGACACATCAGGCAGTTCCAACGTTGCTAAGAATGGTAGCTGAGGGTTGAAGGACATCTGCGGATATGAGGTAGGGGTAGAGTTCCACCCGGTTGTTGGTTGCCCCCATTGACCTTGTCCCGATGGGCTAGGTCCATAAGGGTTGTATCCATAACCGGACGGTTGATTCTGGATCTTCCCCCCAGCACCCCATTGGTTACCATACTGACCTGCAGGAGCAACATTGGGTTGTTGATAATTTTGATAAGGAGTAGCCTGCGGCTGTTGATAATTTTGATACGGGGCAAACTGAGTTTTCCCCCGGGGTTGCTGGTATCCATACGGCTGCTAGGCTCCATATTAAGCCTAGGAACCAGGCTGTGTTTGATAAGAAGGTTGGGATTGAAACCCAGCTTGCGGCTGGAGACTAGTTTGAGTCTGGGGCTAATAACCGGGTTGAGCTTGAGAAGCAGGGACCATCTACATGCCCGGTTGAGCAGGCCCAGAGAGATGTCCTTGGGAAGACTGAGGTTGGGCCATCTGGCTGGAAGGTTGTCTGGGTTGGATTTGGGACGGACCTACTTGCCCAGAAGGTTGAGCTTGCTAGGTGTTTGGTTTTCGTTGCGCAACCGAGGGTTGTCCTTACAGACCATATGGCTGACTAGGCTGAGCAGCGGGCTGGCCTTGCTGCATGTAAGGATGACCTCCCTACCCAGAAGGGTAGCCTTGTTGGGTTCCAGGTTATCCTTGTTGCGCGTAAGGTTGTCCCGGATTCCCGTAGGGTTGACCCGAAGGGTATCCCTGCTGGGTTCCAGGTTGTCCTTGTTGAGCATAAGGTTGTCCCGGGTTTCTAGAAGGTTGCCTAAGATAGGTAAAGGACGGACCACCATAGGCCAAAGGTTGTCCCTGAGAGGGTTGTCCTAGTGAGCCTCCAGGTTGCCCTGTATAGTTTTGGCCATAATACTGTTGCCCGTAATTAGGCTGCACGTAGGATGGCTGACCTTGGTATGATGGTCCCTAAGACAGCTGCCCTTGATCCGGACGAAATTGGCCACCACCGTAACCAGTGGTACCCCAAGCGACATTCAACGAAATGGAATCCTCAACAGCAGGTTGAGCTGGCAAGGAGGTATACAAATGATGACCAATAGGGTCATAATAAGGGCCTTGCGTGCCTGGATTTTGGAAAGCATGCAAATATTGGGAATATGCTCCCCCTGCTGGAATGGTACCAGAAGAAGGTGGGGCACTGCTTGCAGGATGAACAACCCTGGCAGCATATGCTGACTGACCACTATGTACTGGACCACGGGACAGGCCAGCAACAGTAGTTATGATGGAAGATGCCATAACGGCACTAGCAACCGAAGTTGAAGATGCGACACAAACGGTCGGATTGGTCGGAACTAACGTGACAACGGTATTGTGAACTTGGGAAACAAAAGATCTCGTAGTGGGAACGATGTTATGATCCCACATGGTACTAGAAGAGGAGTTCCCATAGCCCATGGCATCCCTTAGAGATCTATAGTGCGCAGGCATTGTAATACCGAGAGGGGTAACAGTGTAGGGCGTAGATATGACCGGGGATATGGACGGGATAGGAGTCTCAATACTTGACACAATAGGTGTTCCACTCGCTATAGGAGATGTATCCTCCATATCAGAGGAAGCCATCGGAGTTGAAACACCAGTAGGGGTAGATGGATAATCCACTTCATATGGTTCCCAAACAAGGTTCCAAAACAAATCGTGAAGCTCGTCCTCTGGAGCACGAGAGCTCAACGGTTGGACACTTGGAATAGCAGGAAAAGTGTTACCACAAACTAGTGTCTCAGGGGCAACAGAAGAAGGAGACCCTTGGTCACTAGGGACGAGAGACGGGATCGATGGATCCGCCAGGATGATCGAATTCAAAAATCCTAGACAAGCTAACGAAGAAAGGCCCTACACAAAACTAACGCAAACAAGATCTAACAAGGTAAATGTAATCGTGGTCGAATAAATTTTAAGACATTAGGACACAACTTGACCTTTTCATGTTTTAAGAGTCGAGAAAAGGACAAAAGATGAC
>APFE030816217.1:0-18915 GCA_000404065.3 Pinus taeda
TGCCCCCTCGAAGAGGCTGAATTCTAAGGCGTTGATCTATCTTTTCTATCTTTTCTTTAGCTGGTTTCATAACATAAAATCTATTCTTTCATGCATGAAAAGATAATTTTTCATCTTACCAAATGATCTAGCCCAATAACTATGCATAGTTGTCTCCCAAAAGAGAGCTAATACCATGGTTAATCCCTTAATGTGTATAAATACATATTATTTTTCCCAAAAGAAGGCTAACACAATGAATATCATGTGATTGCACCTTTCTTTTCTCCAAAATTATAATACCAAAACTATATTTTCCATGCATGAAAGTGTATATGTTTCTCTAATGAATCTTCCAAAAGAATCTTAACAAAATAAAGCATGTGATTACTAGTTTTCCTCTCTAAGAATCTAATTCAATAATGCATATAATAACATGTTTTTTCTCTTCTTTTCTTTTTAAGAGAGTTATAATACAACAAATACTTCATTGCATATATATATAATATTATATAATATTATATATATATATATATATTAATATATTATATATTATTATATATATATATATATTATATATATATATATTCAAGTAATATAACATAGTAATTATTCCTTTTCCAAAAGTTAGCTAACTAACTAGCTATTATGCATGCAATACACAATATTTTCCTATCATTTCACACATCAAACAAACTTGTAATATTTCCTCAATAAATAGCATGAATAACAAATATTTCTCAAAGAACACAACCAATTGACTTTTGGAAATGTTTTATTGTAGTTATTTCTAAAAAAAGCTACTTATCTCTTTCTGATTGACTCAAGCTTATCATGCACGTAAAATCACATATCCATTTCCAATTGATTCAATATACTAGATATTATTCATATGCACATATTCTCTTTAAGAGTCTAATAGTTCTCTTTAAAACTTTAATGCATATGCATTATGAGAACATCCTTGGTAATATTTTAAATGGAATAACTTAATTACTTTTCAAGAATTATCAACATAATTGTCCTATTTTTGCACATGAGAATAACTTATTTCTTTTCAATAAATATCAACGTAATTGTTCTATTTTTGTGCATGTGAATAACTCATTTATTTTCAAGAATATTGAACTTAATAGTTATTTGTTCATGCATGCAATTAGTTCTTTTTTTTTTGAAAAAAATTAACACAATAATCTCTATATGTACGTAAACCACTATTCTTATTGCATTGACAAATCAAATGGTAGCACTCTATTTAACTATATTTTCCCTATTTTAGTCATCGAATTTGGGCACAGTTTCCAAACAATTGGAAATAAATTTCTGAAAGAAAAAAGTGGTTTATGTTGGGAATGGGTTCATTAAAAAAAACTCTCTCATTGTTTACCCAAGTGTCATGGTTTGGAAGATTAGAATGAATCTTTGCAGCCTATGTTTCAAGATTTAAATATTAAATAATTTTACGTTTTTGTCATCAAATTTGAACACAATTTTCGAGAATGTGAGAATGATTTTTTACATATGAAATAGATTATTAGAAATAATTGGCTCATTTAAAAAAACCTCTTTCAGTTTTTACACATATATCACATTTTAGGATATACAAAGACATTCTGACCCTATTTTCCAATAAATCATGCAATTGACACAATTATTTAACTATGAAAATATTTTAAGAGCTGAATGCACATGAAATATTTTAAGAATTCTGTTAATCTAGGTTGTCATTGATGTCAATATAGCATTGCTTGTGATGTAAAATTCTTTGATACATGATTTCCCATTGATGCCCATTGCTCTGAATGCTCATAGTGATGAAAGTTTGATATATGATGATATGATGATATGGAGGATCCAAGTGGATTGAATAGCAGGAGGTCAATTGAACAAAAAATGATGCAACAAGTCAATTGAACACCAAATGACACAGGAGGTCAATTAATCAAAAATTGAATAACAATTGAACATCAAATGATGTAGGAGGTCAATTGATCAGCAATTGAATAGAAATTGAACAATAATTGAATAGCAAATGATGCAGTAGATCCAGTAAAGCAACATGAGAAAGAAGCTGAAGAGCGGAAGAGTGAGGAGAATTCACAAGAGAAACACCTATCAAAAGAGCAGGGGTAGGAAAGTACGAACTTCTTTGATTGTGGCTGAAGTCCCACACTCAATCCTAGCCGTCGATCTCATAGTCAACGCCTAGATCATGGTTAACTACGGGGGCTAAGGCCATTATTAATCCATGTGTCAGTCGAAGTCCTGCAAACCATCGATTACGATAACGCTGTGGACCTAAAGGATTTATAAACAACTATTTAATGTAATATCGCATCCACAGTATCGCAAGTTTCAAAGGGATGTTAAAATCTATGATTGTGATAAAGTCGTGGACCCAATGGATTCATTAAAGACAGTTCATTTAATATCACATCCGCTCCATCAGAAGACAGAGCATGTGCACACTTGTAAAACCTCCGATTTTTTATGAAATTGTAATTTCGGGATTAAAGGGGATGACGTGGCATGTGGGACCTCCATGTGGAGCATAAGGATAGTTCACACCTCGTTAACGTGAATTAGCATAGAAAAGGAAGCCAAAGGTCAAGAAAACGGTATAAAGAAAGTCGAAGGTAGAGTGAGCACAGAGGAAGTCGAAGGGCCAGCGGAAGATGAAGGTAAAAACATTATGTTGATTGGGTTAATCTTTAAAAATGCTCGGACTTGTGATAAATTGATTGATGGAGGAAGTACATAACACAATTTTGAACAACAGTTTTGTGAAAGGAAATAAAGTTTCACCAGTCATCATTTGAAGGGAGCAGTAGAGAGCATCAACATTAAAGTGATTGTGAGTTTGTTTCTTGGAAGTAAGATATCATGACCATAAGAAGAAGTCACTCATGAAACAGTTACCGCAACACAGATCTTGGAGACATTATTGGAGATCATGATAGCTATTTGAAATCATCATAAGGTAACTTTGTATACTCTATCAGGGAAATGTTAAGAATTGTGAACACTCCTTCATATCAAGAAAGGTTATCATTGATGTAGCAATGAAGCTATAGATTTACAAAACACAGTGAAGAAGATTTTGAGCATAGTGTAATACACTCAAAACATTTCCTGACAAGGCAAAAATATAGGGTTGGAGCCCTTGGGGTTGATGCCTTAGAATTGGAAGGATTGGTGTCCTTGGAGTTGGTTCTCCTAAGCACAAGGTTGGTGCCTTGATAAGATAGGGTTGGAGCCCTAGAGGTTGGAGCCTCACAAATGACCAAATTGGTGCTTGGCAATAGATTGGAGCCTTATATACATTGTACCTAATTTATTGTAAATATTATATTAATAAAAGCAATTATCCCTATTGCTCATTTTGTGTTTTAGAAATAAATAATTTAATTGGTAAAAATAACAATTGAAAAGAAATATTGATTCACCCCTCCTCTCAGTATTTCCAACAATTGGTATTAGAGCCAGCTTCTTCATATCAACCTAACATCTAGAAGAAGGATTCTTAGTCACAATGAAAAATCAATAAGTGTCAGGAAGACCTCCTCTATTCGATGGCACAAATTTTGGTTTTTGGAAAAAAATAATGTCCTACTACTTAATGTCCTTGGACCTGAAGTTTGGCATTCGGTTTTAAATGAGTACACAACTCCTTCCACTCTTCCAATAGATCAAGATGAAAGGAAAGCTTACATTGTAAATGAAAAATCCTTAAATTCCATCACTAGTGGAATCACCGATTCTGAATTTACAAAAGTCATGAATTGTGACTCGGCCAAAGAAGTATGGGATAAGCTAGTTAGCTTATACGATGGGGACTCCAAAGTTAAGAAGGAGAAGCTTCAAACTACTAGAAGGAAATTTGAAAATCTGACAATGGATGATGAAGAAGATATTGCATCATACTTTCTCTGAGTAGCTGAAGTCGTCAACTCTCTTAAAGGATTGGAAGAAAACATTGAAGAAAGCACTATTGTTCAAAAGGTTTTAAGATCTCTCCAAGACAAATTTGACTCCAAAGTAAGTGCTATAGAAGAAATGAACGACCTAGATACTCTCAATATGGATGAACTTCATGAAATCCTCATTGCCTATGAGATGAGAAAAGGAAGCCCAAGTTCCAAAGATGCAACATTCAAGGCCTCAAAATCAAAAAGGGGAAAGAATGGAATAGTAGTAGTGATGACTTCGATGTTGAATCCGAATGGGCACAATTTGTATGAAGACTAAAGAAAGGATCTAAGCTAAAAGGTAAGTAGCCTCTTATTTGTTTCAAATGTGGAAGAATAGGTCATTATGCTACAAAATGTCCTCTTAAGCATGATAGTGATGGTGAGGAAAATTCTAAAAGGATGGTATACAAAAAGAAAGGATTCAATAAGAAGAATTTCTTCTCTAAGCAATATGAGTCTAATGAAGGTCATTTGTAGTCATAAAAAAGAAACCAACTAATCTGTTCCCTCACCACAAAGGGGGTAATGATGAATCGAATGAAGAGAATGACCATGCCGGAAGCCAAGAAGTGTTATTCATGGCATTCACAAATGATTATGATTCAATCCTAGAAGGAAATGTAGATGAACTGTTAATGAGTGCCATTGAAGAAAATGAGAAATTATGAAATAAAATCATCTCTCTTAAGGTAGAAAATGAGGAAACAAAAAGAAAGGAAGATCTCTTGATAAATAAGCTAAAAGAAAAAGAAGAAATTTGTGAAGAACATGAAGCCGAAATAGTACCTTTGAGGAAGGAATTGGAGCAAGTAAAAAAGGGTTGGGAAAGCTCTCGAATACTTGACATTATCCTAAATAATAAAAAGCCTCAACATGACAAATCGGGGATAGGTTTTAAAGCAGAATCATCAAGAAATAAGAATAATACAAAAAGTTGTGTTGAGATACTTTCCAGCAACCCAAAAGAAGAAAGATTATTTTATCAAAGGCCCACCTCAAATCCAAAGAATGAAGAGGGAGTAACTCCAAGGAAGAATGTTGATTCAAATCATGGCTATTACAATAGGTACAAAACTATATTTTTTGGGCATTGTTTTTATTGTAAAATTTTTGGTCATGAAGCTAAACATTGCATGGCCCATAAGAATGAAACACCACAATTGAAGGATCAAACAAACAAACCATATAGCCTCAAAGGGAAATGAAAAATCAAGACCTACAACTCTTTTGATTCCTTGGCCAAATTTGATCTAATTTTCTCATTATGTAATGATAATGGACATACTGAACAAAATTGCCCCCTCAAAAGAAGAAAAGAAAAAAATGAGAATCCCAACATGGATAAATGTGGCCTAGCTCTATGTGCTCACAGTGATGAAAATCATTGGTTTGTGGATAGTGGGTGCTCCGGACATATGATAGGGGACAAAAGGAAGTTTGTCTCATTGAAAAAAAAGGAAGGAAATGTATCCTTTGGAAGTGGATCTGCCAAAATTGCTAGAAAAGGAAGTGTTACCCTTATTAATGGAAAAGGAAAGGCTCAAAATGCTTTGCTAGTAAACGGGCTCAAACATAATCTCCTAAGTGTTAGCCAAATATGTGACCAAGGACAAAATGTTGTCTTTAGCACTAAATATTGTGAAATAAGAAACTTTTCCTAAGGGGAACTTGTGGCGAAAGGAGTTAGAACATCAGATAACGTCTACATTCTGAACAAAATTCAAGGACATAAATGTTACTTAAGTCAAACAGATGAAAGTTGGTTGTGGCACAAGTGATTTGGACATACAATCTTCAATAACTTGATCAATATCAACAAGATTAATGCAGTACGAGACATCCCAAAGTTATTCAAGCCAAATAAAGGAGTATGTGGTCCATGTCAACATGGAAAGAAAGCCAGAACCAGCCACAAGACCAGGGAGTTTTCTACATCAAAACCTTTAGAGATCATCCATGTTGATTTATGTGGACCAACTAGAACTCTAGCACTCCAAGGAGAAAGGTACTTTGCTTTATTTGTTGATGAGTATACTAGAATGATATGGGTATATTTCATAAAATATAAATATGAAGCATTTGATTGTTTTAAGAATCTTAAAGCTCTTGTAGAAAATGAAAAGGATTCTAAGATTAAATGTCTTAGAATGGATAGAGGGGGAGAATTCACATCAAAAGAATTTGAAGAATTCTATAAAGTACATGGAATTGAAAGAGAATACTTTGCTGCTAGAACACCCAAGTGAAATGGGGTAGTTGAAAGAAAAAATTGAACAATTCAAGAAATGGCAAGAACAATGTTAATAGTAGCTGACTTGCAGGGAAAATTCCGGAGAGAAGTAGTCGGGACAACTATTTATACCTTGAATCGAACTCAAATAAGACCAAACAATGATAAGAATCCTTATGAATTATGGAAAGGAAGACTTGCTTCAGTAAAATACTTCAATATTTTTGGAAGTAAGTGCTTCATAAAAATCAATGATGGCTCACCAGGAAGATTTGATTCTCTGGTTGACGAAGGGATATTCCTTGGATATTCTACAAGGATAAAAGCCTACAAGTGTTACAATAATCGACTATGGAAAATAGTGGAAAGCATTGATGTGAAGATTGATGAAGGCCTCCAGAAAAAGAAATTGAAGATCATGAAGTTGACCCTCTCATTGAGGAAGAACCTGGAAAAGAGGAAAAAGATCAAGAAAAACACAAGGAAAACGAACCATCTCAAACCCCTTCATAGATGAAGTTTCTCCAAAAACATCACCCAGAAGAGCAGATTATTGGCAATATAGATGAAGGGATACAACCCCAAAGAAGGATGACAGGTACACCAAAGAAAAATGATGTTGCTCTCCTATCTATGATAGAACCATAAACATTTACTGAATCAAGTAAGGATCCTCATTGGGTAAAATCCATGGAAGAAGAAATGTTTCAAATCAAGAAGAATGATACATGGGAGATGGTACCTCATCCAAAGGATAAAAATATAATTGGAACCAAGTGGGTGTTCAAAAAAAATGATTGAAGATGGACAACTCATTAGAAATAAGGCAAGGCTTGTTTGTAAAGGTTATTCACAAATTGAAGGAATTGACTTTGAAGAAACCTTTGCACCAGTATCTCGTGTGGAATCCATAAGGATGTTCTTAGCATTTTATTGCTTAAAAGGATTTAAAATCTATCAAATGGACGTAAAATCAGCATTTCTGAATGGGGAACTCAAGGAAGAAGTGTACATGGAGCAACTAGAATGGTTTAATCTAGCTGAAGGAAAATACTTTGTTTGTAAGTTGAAAAAGGCATTATATGGGTTGAAACAAGCTCCTAAAGCTTGGTATGCAAGATTGGATCACTATCTATAGCAGCAAAGCTTCAAGAAGTGGGTGTTATGAAGTAATATCTACATAAAGATGGATGAAGATAAGTTACTAGTCACTCTTGTCTACGTTAGTGATCTGATTTTTGCTAATAATACTGATGAGATGAGCCATCAGTTTGCTCAAAATATGTCAAAAGAGTTTGAGATGTCGATGATAGGAGAGTTATCTTACTTCCTTTGACTACAAGTATCTCAAACCACGGTAAGCATGTTCATATCTCAAGCAAAATATCTTAAAGACAAGCTTAAAAGATATGGAATGGAAGATTGTTCACCCATGAGCACACCTAAGACCATGGAGTGCAAATTAAGAAAAGGTGATGACTATCCTTCTGTAGATGAAACTCATTACAGGTCAATAATTGGAGCCCTCCTATACTTAACTCCTACAAGACTTGACATTATGCAAGGAGTAGGAGTGGTGGGAAGATTTCAATTAGCTCCTAAACAATCCCATTTGTTGGCTATAAAAAGAATTCTCAGATACTTGAAAGGAACTCCTAATTTCAGTCTTTAGTACCCTAAGAGCTCAACTCTTACTGTGACTGCATACACTGATGCTGATTGGGACGGAAGTGTCGATGATCGAAAAAGTAATAGTCAAAATGCATTTTTCGTGGGAGATTGTCTAGTATCTTGGCTCATCAAAAAACAAACATCCATATCACTATCTACAGCTGAAGCCGAGTATATAGCTGTTGTAGTTTGTTGTACTTAAATATTATGGATGAAGGAAGCTCTGAAAGATGTAAACATAGGTACAAATCAACCAATCACCATATATTGTGATAACACAATTGCTATCAGTCTCAACAAAAATCTAATGATGCACTCAAAGACCAAAGATATACCAATAAAGTATCATTTACTTTGTGAACAACTAGCTGGACGAAACATCAACTTGGAAAATATCAATACTAAGGAGAAGATAGCTGACATTTGTAGAAAACCTCTTCCTCAAGAAGCATTTGAATATCTTTGCCGAAATATGGGGCTTATTTCTCTAGCATCAAATTAAGTTGATTCATAAAGATGTTGCATGACAGGGGGAGCAGTTTGATAGGGGGAGTCCTTTTGCACTCCTTTACCATTGATGTCAAAGGGGGAGAGAAGAAGAATATTTCCATCAATGAAAAAGGGGGAGATTTCTAATCTAGGTTGTCATTGGTGTCAATATAGCAATGTTTGTAATGGAAAATTCTCTAATACATGATTTCCAATTGATGCCCATCGATAATAATGCTCGTAGTGATGAAAGTTTGATATATGATGATATGATGAGATGGAGGACCCAAGTGGATTGAATAGTAGCAGGTCAATTGAACAACAAGTGATGTAGGAAGTCGATTGAACAACAAATGACGCAGTAGGTCAATTGAATAGCAATTGAACAACATTTGAACAAAAATTGAAAAAAAATGACGCAGTAGATCCAGTAAAGCAACAAGAGTAACAAGTCGAAGAGTGGAAGAGTGAAGAGAAGTCACAGGAGCAACAATTATCACAAGGGAGGGGGTAGGAAACTACGGACATCCTTGATCGTGGCTAAAGTTCTGCACTCAATCCTAGCTGTCGATATCATAGTTAACCCTTATATCATGGTCAACTACGAGGGTTAAGGCCATTTTTAATCCATGTGCCAGTCGAAGTCCCGCAAACCTTTGATTGCAATAAGGCAATGGACCCAATGGATTTATTAACAACTATTTAATGTAATATCACATCCACAGTATCACAAGTTTCAAAGGGATGCTAAAAACTCTCATTGCGAAAGAGTTTTGGACCCAATGGATTCATTAAAAATAGTTCATTGAATATTGCATGTGCTCCATCGGAAGGTAGATCATGTGCCTACTTGTAAAAGCTCCGATTTTTTATGAAATTGTGATTGCAGGATTAAAGGTGATGATGTGGCATGTGGGACATCCATGTGGAGAAGAAGGACAATTCATAACTCGTGAATGTTAATTAGCATAAGAAAGGAAGACAAAGGTTGAGTGAATGGTAGAAAGAAAGTTGAAGTTTGAGTGAGTGTAGAGGAAGCCGAAGGGCCAGTGGAAGACGAAGGTAAAAACATTATGTTGATTTGGTTAATCTTTAAAAAGGCTCAAACCTGTGATAAATTGATTAATGGAAGAAGTACAAAACTCAATTTTGAAGAAGAGTTATGCGAAAGGAAATAAAGTTTCATCTATCATCGTTTGAAGGGATCAATAGACAACATCAACATTGAAGTGATTATGATTTTGTTTCTTGGAAGTAAGATATTGCGACAATAAGAAGTAGTCACTCCTGAAACAGTTACCGCAACACAGATCTTGGAGACATTATTGGTGATCATGATGGAAAATCATCATAAGGTAACTTTTCAGACTCTGTGTGGGCAATATGAAGCATTATGAAGACTCCTTCATATGAAGACATGTTGTCATTGATGTAGCAGTGAAGCTGTAGATTGACAAAACATAGTGAAGAATATTTTGAGAGCAGTGTAATACAATCAAAACATTTCTTCAAAAAGGAAAACTATAGGGTCGGAACCCTTGGGGTTGGTGCCTCAGAATTGGAAGGATTGGTGTCCTTGGAGTTGATGCTCCTAAACATAAGGTTGGTGCCTCGAGAAGATAGGGTTGGAGCCTTAAAGGTTGGGGCCTCATAAATGACCAAGTTGATGCTTGACAACTGATTGGAACCTTATATATATTGTACCTAATTTATTGTAAAGATTATATTAATAGAAACATTTATTCCTATTTCTCAATTTGTGTTCTAAATATAAATAATCTAACTGGTAAAAATAACAATTAAAAAGAGATACTGATTCACCCCCCCCCCCTGTGTAGTTTCCAACAAATCAATGAAACAAGAAAAATTATTCCTATATGCATGGAAGTCCATAAAGGTTTTTCTAAGAAAATAATCTCAACTATTTATCATGTGAAAATTTTCAAGAAAATAATTTTGATTCTTATTTATTCATGTGCCATGTGTAAACACAATAATTTTCAAATAGCATTGTTACCTATCTTTTAATGCATGCTTGGAATCCAACCTTTCTCTCTCTTTTCTCCATTCTACATGTATTATGTCATTAGTTCTCATAATTTCCCATAGGCTTACAATTAGTAGAATTAAGAAAATGCAATAGCTTTTCTAAATCCTAAAATCATTCATTAAATCACCCATAAATCACTCCATAAATCACATTTTTCCTAAAACCTCAAATCACTCTATAAATAATATTTTTATAAATTCTACAATCACTTAATAAATCATCCAGAAATCTCTCATGCTTTTGTTTTCAAGGTAGAATTCCCTTTTCCTTATGAACAAAATATCGCTTATCCATATTTTTTCTAAACTATTACTCATTTTTTCTAAAACTCATAAAATATACAAACTTGAAAATATAATTTATTTAGATAGAAGAATATAAATTCTTCTAAATAAAAAAAAAATAAGAATTAATTCTTGTAATATTTTTTTGTAAGCTTAACACTACCTTTCATTCATGCATTTCAATCGTTAGGTAGGCTACAAACATATAAATTGTTTGGTGGCCTAAACCTTCACAATTGGAAACCATGTATATTGGCAACCAAATTGCATTATAAGCCATCCAAAACATAAATAGCCTGAGTTTGTCTAACCAAGCCTTATAATGCTTATAGTCTGGAAATCAACTAGTAAGCATAACACTATAAACATAAATTCTACCCAACATATACATCAAAATTTAAACCAAAATTAACATACATGACTTCAACTAGCTATTCATGTAATGATTCCGCTAGAGCAGGATCCTTAGCACTTTAACCTAGAAATTGAGATTGTGGCAAACATGGAATATACCGCTAGATGAGGCCCAGGTGAGCATTTTGCTACTATAGCTGGAGTTGAATTAGATGGAGCTATTTTTGAATATCTCAGAGGCCCAGGTTTGACTCAATTTTTTTTGTTGTTTTGATGGAAGAAACTATTTCTTTGACCACTATACATTTTAGTAACCAAAAGAGATGCATAGATTTTCCAAACAGGGTGAGACATCCACAAGTATACCCAGTGTCAGGGATTAGGTCCCCCCAATCCTATACTAGTGGCTCAATCTCAACTTTCAAATTCAACTCTGCTTCCCATGTCACAATTAACTACTTCCACTGAGCCAAGGTCCCTTCGCAATATGCCTGAAACATGGCCTGAAGAACCAAAAAATTTGAATTTCAACCCCGAAGAACGGGAAGTCCAACTAGACGATGAGCCAAATTTGTTTCCTTTTCTATCCTGGTTTCTGTGGCCTCATTCACCATGGCCTAAGGACCCACTGCGAGGAGGAATGTTCGGCATGGTTTCCATAGTTGGACCTCCATTCTACATCCTTCTCGCACCTTCCTACGACCATAAACTAGCCCTTTGTATAGAGCGTGGTGGTAGAGGAAACTTAGGTAGACATGTAATATATCTATATAGAGAACCACCCGAAAGATGAATATTAACTTAATGTAAGACCAATAAAACAAATTAAATGGCAAATGACACTGTACCCCTTCATAATTCCACCACCTGAACCAATACATATAGACAAACAATAACCCTTCAGGGGTTTGAGGTACCACCAGAATATAAATAGTGTCCCCCATGCACCCCTCAACCTAGAGTCTATAGACTCGGCCCTGATCATTAACCAAAAACCTTACTCGCCACAGGGTTTTCCCAGAGAATTCAAAATTAAAACGAGGAAAATAGTTATCAACATGTAGAGGAAACATCATGAGAAAGATGTGGAAAACCAATAAACATGCCCACGCATGAAATAATTTTGCCAAAAAAGATGGATATCGACATTACATAGTCGAGAAAACCAAGATTTAAAAACCTCTAAGCTAACCATTGTTTCTTTTCCCTTCCAGACATGAGGCTTATCAGAAGTAACAATCCCCAACCTAAGATACAGGGTAAGAATTATAACATATTAGATTGTATACACCATCCTGAAATAGATGCAAACAACATATGAGTTTACCCCCTACGTTCCCTGTACCACGAACCTATAGAGAACAAACTTAGGGTCCCTTAGAAGTTGAGGACACTAGTTTATATGATGGATAGATGTTCTTAAATGCTTCTCCCATCCCACCACCTGTAGACACGGAGGATTACTAGAATTCTTGTCATGGGTTTTCCATGATCTGTGATTCTTCACATTACAAGATGGGAGAGCATGTGATGGTATGGAGGATATCAACCACCATCCCAAACATTTAATTTCTTTGTCATGTCAATCAACACCATACGAGCCACCAACTATCTCCCACCCCGATAGGAGTTTCTAATAGGAACCAAGTCTTGGTCCATAATCAGAGTCAATTGATTCATTACTTCTTCCTTGATCTCACTAGTCCAAGGCTTGTCTATATTTTCTCCTGCATGAAGTAAAACTGGCTTCTCTCAGAAGTTCACATGCTTGTTTCTAATGTGGAGTACATGAGAGGGGATAGTATATTTAAAATCTTGAAAAAGATCACTGATGTCCTAGATCAAACTTGCAATCCTCCAACTTTTACTAATGTTTTCCCACTGAGATCCCCAGTTAAGGTTTTTAATAGTATATATAAAAAGTGAAGAATTGTCTTCAACCACCATTTTCTAAGCCCTTCCCTTCTAGAAATTATCAGTCCATGTTTAACTGCATTAAATTTGGCTTCATTTTTTCTTGTGAGGCCACAGTGTGAGGCATATATTTAGACAACCTAGTCTTACATTTTTCTGATGACCCCTCCAAAACCTAGATCTCTTGTGTTATTTTTGGATGCCCCATAAAAGTTTAACTTCAAAAAACCATTAGGGGGCAGATGAAGTGGGAAGGGGATTGGCCAGGAGACACCATTAACTTTCAATATGAAGGGGCCAACATTTGTAGTGATAGGTTAAGATCAAACAATAGTGGCGCTTCTTGAGGGGTGACCTTCAAATCATCAGAATGTGATTTCTTTGCTAGAATACTTTCTCTTATGTTTTGGAGGATTCCCTTGTAGATTTCTGAATGTGGTAATTTCTATTTCTTGAAATTTTGTGACCTTTGACAAAACTCATTTTCTTTAGAGAAATTTGATCAGGAAGAAGAGGTTTAAGGCCGTTGACAATAATATTAGGGAGTTCTTTATAGCTATAATTACATAAAGTAATAGGTCTTGATCCCTGAATATCTTCAAAGTGGAAAGTTTTCCAAATAAGAGCTATAAAAGTAGAGTTGAGGTGGGATGTACCTCCTTAGATTGCCGAGATTATTCAAGAACTTTCAAAATATCCTTACCAAGAACAGGCGAGTGCACTTAAAAGAATTTTGTAGGAAATCCATCATGTCCTAGGGATTTCTTTTCACCAAACCTTTTACTACCTCCTCAACTTCGTGCATAGTGATGGCCCTCATTAGTGTCACATTATAATCTTTGTTGACCAATTAAGGGATATATCTTTTGAAGCATCTGATCAATTCTAATCTATCAGGAGATGATTTTGACAGGAGGTGGTGAAAATGGTCAACTAAAAGGTTTCCTATATCTTCATGTTGAAACAGTAGGTTCCCCTCTGAATCAAGCAATGAAAAGATTTGATTGTGTTGGTTGTGTTGGATCATAGCTTTGTGAAAGAAATGATTGTTTCTCTCCCCTTCCTGCAACCATTGAATCCTACTTTTTTATTTCTAGAGTATCTGCTCCTATTTTCTTCATTCCTCAGTATGAGATAGGAGTTATCCTTCTTCTACTATTAGGGGTCTAGGACACCCCTGGGTGATCATCTGTTGTTGTACTATTTGCATGTGAGCCTGCAAGATTTTGTTGATCTTTTTGAATGTCGCCAAATTCTAATTTATTTCATTTTTTGAAATGTTGCTTAATATCCTTCAAATGGATTTGAAAGGTGTGCATATAGGTTCACCCTTGAACTGAGCTGGATGTCCACCAGCCCTTGAAATTTTCTAGGAAGGATTGATCTTGCAACCAAAAGGACTCAAACCTAAAGGTTCGATTTCATTGGTCCAACTTTAGGTCAATTTCCATTTGGATTGGCCAATGGCCAAATCCAAAGCATTAAATAATAGAGGTTTCAAATAAAATGTCCTTACTGATAAGGTCTTCAGAGACCAAGAATCTATCCAATCCGGAGGAAACTTGGTGAGATCCACCTCTCCATTTATTCTGTGTAAATATCTCATTGATTGTGGGAATATCTACTAGTTTTAAATTAGCCATAAATGTTTCCAAAAGATCCAGTTTTTGGCTCCTGACGTCTTATCCTGGCCTTTTTCTCCTATAATGAGGTAATGAAGTTAAAATCTCCCCAAATCAACCAATTTTTTTCCTCACTCATAGTTCTAAGCTTTCATAAATTTTGGAGGAAAGCTTCTTTCTCCACTGGAATGTGAGGGCCATAGATCGCCAAGAGTAATACCCACTCTTTGGCCCCAATATTTTTGAATCTCCCAAATACAATATGGGGCATACTAATCCAATGGTAAAAAGAATGTTAGGAGGGTTCCAGATAATGGTAATACCCCCTGCACTACCCCTTGCATATAAAGCTATTACTTCATACTCAGGACACATACAACTAAGAATTTCTTACTCTTTCCCCTGTAACCTCTGTTTCTTGAAGTAGCACAATTTGGGGTTTATCATTTTTTAGGAGATCCTGTAGATATCTTTTCTTACCTCAGCTGTTGAGGCCCCTCACATTCCAAGGGATTATAATCATTGAGAAACTTTGTTAATTTGGTTGAAAACCTCCGATAGTGGTACCGCCAATCCAAAATTGACTAATAAATATACTACCATCTAGATCGATTCATAAAGATTTTCCTTCCACCTTTCTTGCCTCCCTTTCTTTGGCTACTGGGTTCTTGTGAGCCCCCTAACTGGGAGTCAATAATATTCAGCAGATCAGGTTTATTTTGAATCTACTTTGCTTGATATTTCTGAAAAGTGTCACGATAAAGTTTCTTTTGATCCTTCAGAATGAACCTCTCATCCAGATTCCTTCATTCATGTAGTGGTCTTTTCAACAGTAATTCTTCGGTGCTAAAGTCGTCCTTTGATGTGTCAATATCCATGATGGGGAGATCCATGGGCTGGTCCTATTCTTCTTTATCTAAGGGCTCTATTTTAGATTTCCGTTTCGGCTTAGAGTTTTTTTCATCGCTTCTCTACCTCGTGCCAAATATTTTGACAGATCTGTTGATTTGTAACTCTCCCCTAGATCTTGCAAAATCCCAAAATGATTTTGGTTCTTTGGTTTTCGTTTCTTTTTTGCAAGTTGTGTTTGGACCAGTTTCAAATTCTTCTTCTGATGTGATACATCTTGAAAACCCTCATTATCCTCTTGCGGTGAAGTTGACTCTTTAGCCCCAAACCCAACTTCTAGGTCTGTTTGATTTAATGGGTAGGCCTTGTACAAATGGCCACACTCATGGCACTCATTACAGTGAAAAGGAATGTGCTCATAATGAAGTGGCTACTCCTATATCTCTTTTTTTTTTGTCGAAGCAAGAGACGTTCCTTCTATTTCATTAACTCAAGCATATTTTACATAGTGTACAAACTTCCACTAGGCAATGTGGACTTAGAAAACAATAGAAAGCTAACTGCCTAAGGCATAACCCCTCAACCCAACAAAAGTACCAACCGAACCCTTTAGAATACACACTATGTTTATGCTACATGAATAGAAAGATGTGTGATAATCCCCACAATTACCCACACAAATGTTCGTCAGACCTACCTCTATAATCGCGACCATCCACTCCATTTTCTCAACTTGACAGTGATGCATAATATTTCACTGGGAAGAAGCATGGAGATTAACTCCCCGGCCCCACTGAACTGTACGATCATCCCTGATCGTTGATCTTCCTCGCAAAATCTGACGGATGAGATGAATATCTCACAGTTCAAGGATGTTGAACTTTAGTGTGCCATGAGGGTGGTTTACAGTCCCGGCTCTCATCCACGTGGTGGAAACTGAATGGCATTGCTTCCAAAATGCCAAAACCATTTCCTGCTTGAGAGTGGTTCAATCAACCATAAACTACTCGGGAAGCGATTTTATCTCTTGAAAAGGGAAATTAAGGGAAAAATTGCCACCGAAAAAGTCAGACTTCCCACCTTTTGTCTCCTTACCATCCGCTGGACTGAGAAGACCATCCATCCAACACCTAGGATTTCTGAAGTTGAAATTACCAGTGCTATTGAGGCCGACTGTGGCCTTCCTCCACACCAAAGACCTGTCTGACCAAAAATTGAGAGTCATACTAAGAACTCATCATCGAGACTTTGCTTCTTTGGCTTTGTTTCGGTACACTTATTTATCCTCTTCCGCTTGGTTTTGGCAGTGTTTTTAGGCTACCCTAAGGCAACACTTGCCACTCCATCAAAACTCTGCTATCATTACAGCTGACACCTTGGTTGGCCATAATATCCGCTAGTTTGTTGGTCTTTTTGAGCACATGGTTTAACCTAACTGTGTGTAGTCCCTGAAGGTTACCTTGAATTCTCTGGAGAACTTGAATTCACCTCCAGTGTTTTGAATCTTTTTCTAGCCCTATTCCACAACCAATTCTCTTGACTGAGTTAATGAATAACTCAGATTCAGCTTCTATTATCACATTTAAGTGATTATCCTTCGTTATAAACTATAAGCATTGTCCAAAGCCATTAATTCCAGTAAATTGTTGGTGGCTTTTCCTAAATGACAATGGAAGAGGAAGAGAATGCTTCCTGCATCATCCCGAAGAGCCCCTCCAAAACTCACAGCTCCTGAGTTGTATTTTTAAGCTCCATCTGTGTTGTATTTCAAAAAACCTTTTGGAGGAGGATTCTAGAACTCCTTTTCAGTTTCTCTTTTGATAACTTTTCCATTCAGTCCTTGTGGGATGAGCCCCTGCATACCCAGCTGCCTGAGAATTCTTGTATCAGCATCTAAGGGAGGATATTTGGGGGGATTTCTCACTATGGTGTCGACCATCTCCTTGAGTTGTTTTAAGATCTGCTCAAATAGGTGAAGAAGGGGATTTTTTTCATTTTTGAAAATTCTCTTGTTCCTTTCCTTCCAAACATTCCATATAATAAATCTTGGCACAAGAGTGCAAGCAAAGTTAAGAATTTCATAATCCAAAAAAATTGTTCTCCAACTACTAAGGGTGTTAGTAATACTCTCTTTGTCCCTATCGGTCTATTTAAAAATGATGGCAAATGAGTCCCATAACCTGGAGGTGAAAATGTAGCTATTGAGAAGACATTCCATTGTCTCCTCTTGGTCTTCGCAGAGCTGGCATCTAGAGGGCCCCAAAATACCCCTCTTCCTAATATTTCCCCATGTCAACATTTTCTTATGATGAACCAGCCCCATGAATATTTTAATCTTCATCCACCCTTGGTGTCTCCATAGGTTCTGCCAAATCCTATCTGGAGCATGGGACACCTGCTCAAGGAGAATGCCTTTTGCTTCCTTAATATTGAAGGTGCCTTCTTTATTGTTGCCCCATCTTAGTTGGTCCTGCCCCCCGGTTACTAAAATCATCCTCTGATCCAATCTTCTCTTAAGAGCCTCTACTTTCATTTTCAAGGGTCTACATTCCTGCAATCTATATTTCTCCAAGCTATCCACTTCCCTGTATTGTGAGTCTGATCCCAAAAGTCTTTAACCTTTATTAAACCTTGGGTGTATAT
Source organism: Pinus taeda (assembly GCA_000404065.3). Classification (NCBI taxonomy): domain Eukaryota; kingdom Viridiplantae; phylum Streptophyta; class Pinopsida; order Pinales; family Pinaceae; genus Pinus; species Pinus taeda. The sequence goes on from APFE030816217.1 coordinate 18,057, forward strand.
CTTGTGCTTGAGGTCCAAACATTCCTCTTTCAATAGTTTTAGTTCTTGTTGCCATCTATCTTTCCAGAATAGTGCTAGATCTCCCTCTCTGATTTCCCAAAAAATGTTTTTTTGTATTAAGCCCCTATTTTCCCAGGCCTTGTTCCAAATGGGTGAGCTCTTTGTATTTACAGACATCCTTATGAGATCTGTATATTGCCAAGAGCTGTCATATTTTTATTTCCAGATTCTTGCCCATTCAGCCTTTGGATATTTAACCCAACACCACCACAGTTTGGCCCCTAAAACATTGTTGAGAATCTCCTAATCATCCAACCCTAGGCCCCCCTTGGTTCTTGGGTTTACAGATCTTTTCCCATGAGACTAAGGCCCATTTCTTCCGTGTTTCCTCTTTGCCCCAGAGAAAGTCTCTTTGGATATTTTTGAAATGTTGTAAGGCTCCGTTTGGAGCTGGGAGTGCTGATAGCATGAAAACTGGGATTGCTAGAAGTACCACCTTTGTTAGCAGCAATCTACCAGCCAGATTTAAATATCTGATGGTCCAGTTTTTTATTTTATCCTGCATCTTATTGATCAGCAGTTCGCAAATGCTCTTGTGTAGAGGTTTAGCAGTTAGAGGAACTCCCAAATACTTAGAAGGGAGGGAATCCCTTTGAAAGCCAAGAATTCTGGAGATATTTCTCTGAATAGCAATATTGGTATCAAAGAAAAAGATTTTTGATTTGGAAAGATTAACTTCCATATCTGAAGCCATAGCAAAGTCATTCAATATTTGTTTGTATACTAGAGCCTCCTTGACCATGGGGATTCCCTATAACATGGTATCATCTACAAATTGTTGATGAGTCAAAGCCTGTCC
>APFE030816218.1:4252-24837 GCA_000404065.3 Pinus taeda
TTACATAGATTCTGAAGGGAGTGATAGTTTAAGTGACAAAATCGCTCATGCCAAAGTTTGCTCACTTCATCATTATGAGCAACAAATACCGAGGGAAGATTTGATGACCCAAAGTTGTGAAACTTATACAACCTTGTAAAATCATCAGCAATGCCAGTAGCTAAAATCTGTCTAGGATCTCTTAGGTCCTTAATTACAACATCGTGAGGTGAAAATTCAACGATTTTACTTTCACCTGAATGAGTTATTTGATATACAGATAGAAGGTTGCAGGATAAGGTTGGAACACATAATACATCATTAAATTGACCATTGTCTACATGAACAGTTCTAGTCCCTACAACACTAAGAGATCTATCATCACCAACATATATATTTTTGGTGTTACAATCATTTAAAGAAGAAAACATGGCTTTGTTTTTGGCCATGTGATAAGAAGCTCCAGAATCAATGAGCCACTCATGAAAATGAGAGGAAGAAGATACATTTAGTGCATAGCCAGACCGAGATGCTTGACAACCACATGCAGAAAGTGTCATTCCTGAAGATGAAGTTGAAGTTGAAGAGTGCTCCAAATGGATGTTATGCTTTTTCATTGCTGCTTCCAAGGCTTCCATCTTCTTAAAGCATTTGGATTCTAAGTGGCCATCTCAATTACAAAAGTGGCAATGTCTATCAGTCTTCTTCCCTTTGTTTTTATTTGCCTTATCATTCTGATGAAATGATTTTTCATTTTGAGGCTGAAATTGCTTAGGACCCTTGTTTGGTTTAGGACCATTCCTTTTAGGATACGACTTCTTAGGATTCTTTGAATTTGGTTGCTGCTGAGCAGTTAATGCTTTCTTAGAAGAGTTTCCAAGATTAAGAAGACCAAGGTGTAAGAGTTTTTATTGTTCTCTTATTAAAGAATCAAAGGAAGGGGACTTGTAGGTTTGCCCTTGAGAAATGAAGGCTTTTCTTGTAGAATGAAGGCTTCTCTTGTAGAATGGAAAGTGGAAACAAACACAGAGTAGATTGGTCCCAACTTAGTAAGAATGGAATAGATAAGGTTACCATCTTCTTTCTTAACCTTAACACCTTCCAAGAGAAGTCTAAGGGTCTTGAACTTGGACAAAAAATCTTCAATGTAAGAAAAATTATTGGGGTCCAATGTAAGCAACTCCTTTTCAAGTTGATGGGGCTCTAAGTTCATTTGTGACTCCAAAAACTTTAGTAATCTGCTTCATTGCTTCATCAGGAGTATCAAGTTCTGCAATATGGAATTTAAGATCTAGAAAAATAGACATCCCTATCAACCCACGTGCTTGATCTTGCCTATTTTCCCATTTAGCTGTCTTATCTTCATCTTTTGGTTTGGTTTCTTGACCTGAAGCTATTCTGTAAAGACCTTTACTTCTAAGTAAATCCACAATGTAGGACCACCATTGGAAGTAGTTGGTGCTGTCAAGAATAACTTGGCATGGACTTTCCATTTTAACAGAAATTGAAGCTATATATGTTGAAACTAAGTGTTCCAATGGAAAGATCTCTAAAAATTAGGCTGGTTCAAAAAAACGGCTCTGAAAACGACTTCCGGATGAAGAAGTTATGGCTTTTTGAAAAAAAAGTTGATGAAGGCGCCGATGAGGTGCGGGAATGTGCGGAAATGAAAAAATGCCCCCTTTCCAACAAAAAGGAGACTTGAACTCAAGACCTCTACTCTCATAAATTAACTTTGAACCAAGTGAGCTAAACCAAAAGTTTGAGAGAGAGAGAGGGGGGGGCTTTGGTTTTTTTAGTCACTGAAACTTTGGGTTGCGTGCTTGCTTGAAAAAGCTCTTTTTTCCCTACAAAACAAAAAACACAAACCCAACACGGACATACAAAAAAAAAAACCTTACGGCTTCAAGTTAGCTTTACCCGGAAACTAAATATTTTCATCAATGTTTATGATTTTCCGATATCACACTAAGGCGCAGCGGAAAAGAGCACACGCATGAGAAAAATCCTTCTCTGTTTCTGATTTGCCCAGATCGCACAGAGTCGCAGGGCAAAGAGCATACGCAAAAATGAAAAGTATAGATCCGGTTAAAAAAAGAAGCTAAATAAACCGAAATAATAAACAGAGAGAAAATAACTAGAAACTGCAAATAAACATCGTATACCTCCAGATCTTAAAAATGACGTAGCTAGGGCTACTAGAAACCTTTTCGCGTGAAACGAAAGGGGTTCCTCACTGGAACAGATGCTCCTAATACAATAGAGCAGTCCTCTCGGCCCGAAAGCAGTCAGAAACAGTAGATCTAGGAAACAGCAGTCGGATGTAGTTCTACCGGCTTCAGATTTGGATCACCAACGGACGCGGCCCTCAAATAGCTCTGATACCATGTAGGAATATACAGGGTAAGTTCCTCAGAAAGAACACCAAAGGACACCGCTCACAAATAGATCACAGATCAACACACCAGTATTTTTGACGTGGTTAAAACCTCAAATAGGGAAACAGTGCACGCCCTGAGCCAACGCGGCCACTTCAGGGAATTTATTAATAAAATGAAAATTTACATAAGCTTCTCTCATGAACAGTTAACCTACAAATGACCCTCCATGCTCTTTAAATAGAGATCATGGACCAATCGGGTGTTAAGCCATGGATCAAGTGTCGATAATACCGAGGAGAGAATGAACCGTCAGATCACTACAATATCAGTGACCGTCGGATTGTAAGTTACAAAAGTACATAGTAAAGAAACACACTTTACCTAACTCTATACTAGACCAAGTTATACTTAACTATTTCCTATGTGTCGGAATATCCTAACGGCCTCCTCTACATTGTTCAGTCTCCCCTACATTGTCCAGTCTCCCCTACAATAGTCTTGAAGATAAGCCTAAGTGAGCTGGAAACGTCGACAAAACAGTGGATCAAATCATAGTGCCTCCAGTGAACTCTATCAATGCAATGCACTAAGAAATCTAATTCAATGACACCATGTCTTTTGAAAAAATAAGATCATACAAAAGGAGCTTACGCAGAAAAAGGGAATGAGGGTGATCTACAGTGATCTGAAAGAGATTGATTTGAGCAAAATCGCATATCAATTGTTATATTGGTCTTAATGATACTTTTAAACCATTTCAAGCAATTAAAATTGTGTTAAAATTGGCAACTTGGTCAAATTCCGCTTTGGAAAACTCATTTGGTGGAGATGATTATTGCATTGAATTCCTTTTTTTGAGATAACCAAAATCGACTTAAAGATCATCAAATTTGGATAAGTAGAAATGTTTTTTTGAATTGATGCCCTCACATGTGCAAATTGTCAAGGTCGACCACATCATCGTGTAGGCTCATGAAGCCCAAGAGACATGTCACTTCACCCTAAACGAATTGTATAAATAAGAGAGACCTCCAACCTCATTTGGCACTTCACTCACTCACACAATCATCTCTCTCCTTCTCTGATTGGTTCGTACAGCTTATTGGGCATATCTTCTCCTCACGTGTGGCAAAAAAAGGACAAATTGCAGGACGAATTACAAGGCCAAAATTTCAGAGATTGTTGCAGGTTTGACCAATGTTGACCAAGGGTGGTTGACCTTCCTTTAACTACAGTTTTTGTGCCAGATTTCATTTTTGGCACACTGCATCTATTGGAACAAGAACTAAGGGATTTTGTTGACTTTGACCGCAGAACAATCACAAGGCTGACCACAAATTTGACCAAGTTTGATCACTATTTTCGTGATTGCATTTGGGTTTTTTTTTACTAGCTTTGAAGGCCAAGTTTGACTAGGTATGACCAAGCTGCATTGAGGACATTTTGTTGCTACTCTAACCTGTCGCTGACTTTTTGGTTAGGTAGATTCTCACTGTTGTTGATTGTTTTGCCAAGGTTATTTTGACATCGATTTGGCAAGTGAATTTTGACTTTTGTACTCTCTCTCTTTCTTGAACATTTTGATATAATAATAAAAAGAATTGATCAAAGGGTTTTCCCCATCTTGGGTTTTTTCCTTGGTATTCACCAAATCTGGGGTCCTCTTGTTTTGGCTTGACTTCTACATTTATGTTAGATGTTCTTTCATTAGTTACTATCATATGATAATGGTTAATGTGATTTCTAATGGATTAATGGAATTAATAATGGTTAATGTGATTTCTAATGGATTAATGGAATTAATAATGGGAAAATGGATTAATGAAGTAACTCACATAATAAAAGAACATGTTAACTAAAAATTAACATGCTATCAAAGCTCAGGTGAGGACAAGACCAAGAAAGATAAATCAATCACTAAGAGAAGTTTGTCATCAAGTCTTCATGATCTCCTCCCTCTGCGAGCCTAAAGATAAGTCTACATGAAGTGTCTATGAGTGTAGACTGCCTAATTGGTTAGCAACATAAGGAAGTAGTCTTCAGCTGCTACAATACTGAGTTAAGGATCTTTGGTGGTTGAGATTTACGTCAAGAGCTACATGTAACCCTATGCAAGAACGAGTCACAATAAGATTTGTTTGTTATGAATAAATATATAAGAAATAATGTAAATGATAATAATCATAAATAATGATTAGTTAATTAGTAATTAAGTTGAAAATTTATGTCTAAATGAGACATGACTCTCCATGAAGAGACACCAACTTGGTATATAGGCAAGCCTCTCACTCTCATTGTATCATCATTCTTATTCACACATTTATATATAATTTTTGCATCCTCATGGATATCTTTATATTCCAAGTCTTCGGGAGTAATTAATCTGAAGAACGAACATTGTTTGCTTCATTTGGTATGAGAGCAGTCAATCTTCTGGTTGCTTCACCGTTGCACAGATCCACACTCTTTGATCCAGGCCCTTGCCATCGACTCTTCGTCAACTTTATTGTTGTTGTAGTTCAAGCGTTTCGCTACAATTGGAGTTTCTCCATTTCACCATTTCATCATTCAAACTTTTGGCCATAAAATTAATTAAAAAGAAATAAAGAAGGAAAGGAAAAACCAAAACAAAAATTGAATTTACAAAAAAAAAAAAAAAAGGAAAGAAGGGAATTAAAAAAAAAAATGAAAAAATTTTTAAAAAAAATTTGGATAACAAAAATTTAAAGAAAGAAAAAAAATAATAAAAAATTAAAAGGAGAATATAACATATATTATTGAAAAACTAAAAAAAAAAAAATATATATATATATATATATAATATATATAAAAACAAAACATACCTGTTAGGACAACGTCGCCCATCTACCCCAAGCAGCATCCGTCTGAATTCAAGCCGCACAGTCCGACTGTCCCAACGACCACCATCGCCACCAACAGTTCCATCACCGCCACTGTCTGGCGCTTATCCTTCCGCTCTGGGCTGCCCATGTCCATGTCTCCACCATTGTTCTCCGCTCACACAATCATTCTGGTCCCTGTTCCGTTGTCCCCACTGTTGCTTCCCATACATGAATCCGCTCGTCCCCATCTGCGTCCAAACTTATCTGCGTTTTGATATCCGCTCTTGTCCATTTCTAGTCTGTCGTTCTTCCCCATTGTTCCCCCACTGTCCATTTTTTTCGATACACTTTGCCACCATATCTAATCACGTGTTTTATCTCTTCCACAAACCGTCACGCCCATCGAACATTTGTTCCACCTTTTTTTAAGTCGACTCATGAATTCATTTTTTTTCACTGCTATATATAAGTTATATATAGTTCATTATATGATTAAAATTATTATATAATTAACCGTATAGTTATAATATATAATTATATAGTTTTATAATCATATAAAAATTCAATTATAAAATAAATTTAAAAAATAATAATAATAATAAAAGGAAATTAGTAGAGTCAAGGTTATTTAAAAAAAAGAGGAGAATATTTGAAAATATATATAAAAAAATTGATTTAAAAAGTATTTAATATTCAAGAAGCAAAATGGAGCCTAACACAGAAATGAAGGCCAAAAGATTCCCAAAAACCTTACCCAGAGACGATAAAGCATTATTTAACATTAAGGGAACTTTCGCAGGAAAAGATGTTATTATTTCTATTTCTCTAGCAAAAGATATAAATTATATAACACCTAAAATCGCAGACCAATTAGTGATCCTAGAGTCAAATATAACAAAAATTAGGCATTTTTGGCAATAAAAAATATGGCATAGCCAATTTACAGTTAAACATTGAAGATTATACATTTGTATCGCAATTCTCAGTTCACACCCTATGGAACAATCAAAGTGACATTATTTTGGGATCACCCTGGATGGAAATAGTAGGATCTGTCATCTCTCACTCCAAGATGTTACACTGAAACCAAATTCAGTGACGCCAGAAGATATATCAGATATTTCAAAAGTAATTTCTCAAGAAGGTAAAAAAGTATTACAAAATATGCAAAATGAAATTGACAAAATCATTGTTGATAGAAATGAAGAAGTCCTACGACTTAGGGATCATAGTGAAAAATTACTAACACAAATTAAGATGCTTAAAAATGACAAAAAATCATTAATAGAGAAGTTAGAGCAACTTAATCAAGAAGTATCGAAGTCTCTAGACATAACAGTCCAGGTTGAAGATAAGGGAATTAACACTGAACCAGTCAATAACAAAACTCAAGAAGAGGATCATTCAGTGGAATGAAAAAAAAAAATCACACGCTACAATCCAAACAATGAAAATTCCAAACAAAGACTATGTACCTAACTCAAAAACCATAGTACCAGGAAATCAAAAAAATTGCACACCTAATAAGAGGAAGTCAAACCAAAAAGGTTCTGTATTGACATCCAAATCAAGAGAGTTGACAACTCAACCAAGCTACGTATCGGGACCATTCAGAACAAAAACAACATGCTGATGTTCCAGAGAATAGTGATGTAACCTCAATCCAATTCTATGATGACAAGTCATTACAAAATTCCAGTAATCATAATATTATGCAGAAGATTAATCTAGGATGGTCTGATCCCTTCTCAATACGACAGTTTTGTTTGTCACTTAGAGGATCATATTGGCTTGCTTTAACGAAGATGACTATTCTGAGACAAAAAGACTTTCGAAACCGAAAAAGCGATCAAGCCTTTTTATCGACAAGCTATGAGGACAGCTTTTTGAGGAGGAAGACAATGTTATGAATAAATATATAGGAAATAATGTAAATAATAATAATCATAAATAATGATTAGTTAATTAGTAATTAGGTTGAAGAGTCATGTCTAAATAAGACATGAATCTCCATGAAGAAACACTTGTTTGGTATATAAGCAAGCCTCTCACTCTCATTGTATCATCATTCTTATTCACACATTTAATATATAATATTTGCATCCTTATGGATATCTTTATATTCCAAGTCTTCTGGAGTAATTAATCTAAAGAAGGAACTTTGTTTGCTTCATTGTTTTAGAGCTCCTACTCTTGGAGTATATGCAGATTATCAGGGAAGGTTCAGCAATAGAAAGATCGAAGGTAAGGCATGGAAGGAAAAGTGGCTTGTTGGACATGTTGAAGTATCCATTGTTGAGGTTCCAGACCTATGAATTTCAGAGTAAGGCCACTAACATTGAAAGGCTAGCAAGAGCACTTTGAGGACATTTTTTTAGTACTAGTCAAGGAAACTTAGGGTAATTTAATAAGCCCTCTCCGGATTGTCCGAATTTGCAAGCAGATCGATTTTTTTTCCTCATCTCTGAATCAAAGGTCGCAGAACTAGTCTAGCTAAGAGAAGGCATGAGGAGTACAGTAACACTTACCCTCCCCTTGACTTTGAAATGACTATTAAAAGGGAGACCTCCAGGTTTTCATCGTTGATCCAAATTTCTGAACTTCTGAACATCTTCCCAACTCTGGTATGTACATTATAATCATTATTGATCAATGAATTTATCAAATATTTGTGAAGGGTTTGTTCTAGTGTTGTAAGGCATTCAAGGCCTTCCTATTGGTAGCTATATCAATCCTAAAAGGGAGGAAAATCTTATGTCCATGGTCCAAAATTCTTTGGCATTGTTTGATACATGTATCTATGATAGCTCGTAAAGAGCAGTCTACTCCTATGTAAATATTTAGTCTAGAATAGTCTTTGCTGGAAGGATATTTTGAGCATGAATCTGTACATAATCTTCTATATATACCTAAGCATGAGGCTCAGGCTTCTCTTCAAAATTCTAATCATGACCGGATATTACCAAAGATTTATTAAAAACTATGAACATATAATTGTACCTCTAACAAACCTTAAAAAAAAAAAAAACATTTCAATGGAATGAGGAAGCAGGAAGGTGTTTTGAAGAATTGAAGGAAGTTACGTCTAACACCCCAGTATTGGCAACTCCAGATTTCTCTTAACCATATTATGATTGAGTGTAATGCTTTTGGATTCGGTATAGGCGCAATGTTAATGCAAGAAGGGCATCCAATAGCTTTTGAAAGCAGGAAGCTCAATAAAAGAGAACGTCTTAAGTCCACATACAACAAGGAAATGCTTGCTATTATGCATGCACTGGGTAAGTGGAGACAATAAATTTTGGGAAGTTCGTTCTCCATTCGAATAGACCATAACAGTCTCAAGCACCTCCTTCAACAAAAAACACTTTCCGAAGAACAACAAAAATGGATTGAAAAAATTGTCACCTTTGACATGGAGATACTACATAAAAGGGGAAAGGACAATGTAGTAGCAGATGCCCTGTCTAGGAACGACGAAGAACCAACATTACTTGCAGTCTCAGTTGTTGTTCCTGAATGGCTTAATGAGATTCGAGGTGAGTATGCTAAAGATCCAAAAATCACTGTGATAATCAATGACCTTCCAGACAGCTCAAAATTTGAATGGAAGTACAACATTTTATGGTACAAAGGAAGAATATATCTGAATTAAAACTCCAAGTTTAAATCCAAGATACTCAAGGAATCACACGATTCACTGTCAGCGGGACATGTAGGATTCTTTAAAACTTACTATAATGCACATCAATCATTCTTTTGGAAGGGGATGAGTCACGATATTCAAAAATATGTAGCGGAATGTAACATATGTCAAAGAAATAAAGTGAAAATATTATGACACCTGGATTACTTCACCCCTTAAACATTCCAAATTAGAAATGGGAAGAAATATCAATGGGGACTTTATTGAGGGATTACCTATATCTGAAGGCAAGGATAAGATTTTTGTAGTAGTCGACAGACTCACCAAATATGCTCACTTTATTGCTATGAAGAAATTAGACTCAACTAAACAAATCGCTGAGATATTCTACAAAAATATTTATAAATTACACGGTTTTCCGAAAGTCATTGTGAGTGATAGAGATGGTAAATTTAAGGGTAATTTTTGGAAAGGATTGTTCAACCATATAGGAACCTACCTAAATATGAGTTCTACTTACCACCCTCAAACAGATGGACAAACAGAGGTTGTCAATAAAAGTTTGGAAGCCTGCATACGTTGTTATGCTACAAACAACGAACAAAAAAAAAAAAAAGTGGGGTCAGTGGTTGCATCTCGTTGAATGGTGTTATAATTATACTTATCATATGTCAGCACAAAAGACTCCATTCCAAGCTACCGTAACCCAAAATGAAAGGATCTAGCTACCATCCAGACAAATCTACTAGCCGTTAAAAACCAACTAGAAGAAACCCAAAAAATCGTCCAAACCCTAAAAGAACATTTAAATAATGCAAGAAATCGTATGAAGCGTGTAAGCAACACGCTGACTAAAACAGAACCGAAAAAGAATTTGAAATTAGAGAATGTGTATTTGTCAAGCTCCAACCATACAAACAGTTGTCCTTGAAACAAAAAGGGAAAAATAAATTAGCACCAAAGTTCTATGGACCATACCAAATCAACAAAAAGATCAACCAAGTTGCATATAGTTTAAGCCTCCCGGATAAAAGTCGAGTTCACAACATCTTCCATATATTTGCCTTAAAAGGGCACTGGACAACCATCAATCAGCACAACAACGCTTCCGTCCTTAAATGATGAAAGAAAGGCCATTTTAGAACCAGAAGATATCATATCCACAAGGAAAAAGAAGCTTCGATTTCGTGTAATCAAAGAATACTTGATCAAATGGAAAGACTTACCAGAAGAAGAAGCTTCTTGAGAGACTGAATAGGAGAAGAAGCTTCTTTCATCAACAACATTCGTCGTTACGTATGCTTTGAGGATACATTTTTTTGAGAGGAAGCCAATGTTATATAAAAAATTTAATTAATTAGTAGTTATTAGGCAAAGGACATGATCTTTTCACCAAGAGGCACCCAAGGCAGTATAAACCCAGGGCCCTCCCACAAATTGTAATCATCTTCTATCTTTTAATAATAATAAATATGTATTTGCCAAGCGTTTGAATGCGTTTACGCCATTTGGATAAACAAAAATGTGTTTTTGAATTTATGCCCTCACATGTGCAAATTGTTAAGGTCGCCAACATCACCAATTAGGCGCATGAAGCCCAAAAGACATGTCACCTTCACACTCGACGAATTGTATAAATAAGAGAGACCTCCAACCTCATTTGGCACTTCACTCACTCACACAATCATCTCTCTCCTTCTCTGATTGGTTCGTACATCTTATTGTGTATATCTTCTCATCACACGTGTGGCAATAGAAGGACAAATTGCAGGACGAATTACAGGGCCGAAACTTCAGAGACTGTTGCAGGTTTGACTAGGGGTGGTTTGACCTCCTTTCACTGTGGTTTTTGTGCCAGATTTTCGTTTTTGGCGGGACACATCTATTGGGACAGGAACCAAGGTATTTTGTTGACTTTGACCGCAGACCAATCGCAGGGTTGACAGCAGACAAGACTGCAGAGTTGACCGCAGAATTTGACCAAATCTGACCACTGTTTTCATGACTGTTTTGCGCTGTCTTTGAACACCTTTGAAGGCCGAGTTTGACTGAGTAAGACGCGCTGCATTGAGGACAGTTTGTTGCTACTTTAACCTGCTGTTGACTTTCTGGTTAGGGCAGATTTGTCAGGCCTGTTTTGACTTCGATTTGGCTAGTCAATTTTGACTTTTGTACTATCTCTCTGCTGAACATTTTGATATAATAATAAGAAGAATTGATCAAAGGGTTTTCCCCAACTTGGGGTTTTTCACTGGCATTTGCCAAATCTGGTGTCCTCTTGTCTTGGCTTGTCTTCTGCATTTATGTTTGATTGCCAATGGATATGGAATTAATAATGGGTTAATGGATTAAGGAAGTAACTGACCTAAGCGAAAAACATGTTAACTAAAATTAGCAAATTGTGAATAGGAGAGCATTGCACATATTCCTTCAAAACCTCTAGATAAATTAGCAATTCTATTTAGTTTGCAAATTAAAAATCAGAAACTTCACAACTTGATCTACCCACTTTTTATTGTAAAGCATATAAGGAGAGAATTCTAAGCCTGTTATAATATTATATATATACCAGAAGCAGGATGATCGATGGTAATCTGATGAAATAGTCACTTTCTCAAATTAATATCGTTCCACGACAGTTTAAAAAATAACAGTGTATATGGTCCAACATTTCATTCTATTATCCTAGACTACATTCCAGAAGAATATAGTGGCATAACTAAATGCCAAATAGGTGGCATGTTTTAACAATTTACTTTGTGCTTGAACAGATTTTCCTCACCTTAGGTTATGTCTTTATTCTTTCAAATCTGAAAGATAATAGGCCTCTTAGGACTTGTTAGAACACACAAAATTGTTCCTATAATAATTAAATTCTCTCTGGAATTTCCAGCAAATGCCTAAAATATGCACACAACCATTATTACCCAAGGAAACAGGCAAAAATGTTTGCTTAAGATTACATATGTAAAACCAATCTGGTACAATCAATCCCTAAGTGCAATGTCAGTTATAGGAAAAGATTGGACCTTTCACTGAAGGTGGACAAATTTGCAGGAAATGTTATGGGCCATTGCAAACTTAGTCTGTACAAACCAGAGAAATTTATCAGCCATAATAACTCTCCAAAAATAAGATCTTCTCAAGAATCATCTTCAAGGTTCATCTTCCGTTTCTTCTTCTTATGCTTTGCTGCTTTTTCACCATCAGCAAAATGAACAGATTGTAATGGGGCCGCAATATATGCCTCTGCTCCTGTATCAGCAGCATTTTTATTCTTACCAAGATCTTTTGCTTTTTTCTGCAAGATTGAAAAACAAACTAGATTAAAATCTGAAGAGTTGACTAGCAACATCATAAAAGAAGGAACTGATGATGTAAATAGTAAGTTTCTAAGTGAAACTAACAGTAGGAAATATGTGCTTAACTAGGCATCTGAGGATGATGAATGGAAGTTTATAGCACTTGCCATTGGAATTAGAAAGAATCAAGAAGCATTTCTTTATGCAGAAATCAACAAAGATAAACCTGTGGTGCCTACCATTCAAGAAAATCTGATAATCACAGGAAGCATTTCTGTTAATTATACTGCTTTGAATGAGTATGTGTTTAGTTAACAAGAGAGTATATTAATTAGTAATAACAAAGGCTGGCTTACTTGAGCCCACTCCTTTCAAGCTCAGTGCAGATAAGTATGGTCCAGACCAGTTCGATATTATAGATCAATGATATATAGACAGGTTGCACAAGTCTCTAGAACAGGCAATGACAAGGATGCAGGAATTGGTATCTGGAACCACTGGAAGCTCCGCCCACATTTCCAGTGAACAGCAAAAATTGGGAATAGAAAGAATGTGTGTGTGTGTGTGTGTATGTGTGGATCTATAACTGTAGGAAAGATTCATAATATTAAAAGAGAAACTCAGTGGGAAATCGTGACTGGAAGGCAGAGATGACAGGAGACTATCCCAGACAAACAAACACAGGAGATGGAGATAAGCTGGCAATCAAGATTTCCTGAGGTGCAAGACCATGTTAATGAGATAGACATCAATTTCGCATTGTTAATGGTGGTCCCCACACTAATACAGTGCTTGTGAATGACATCAGATGCAAGCCCCAAGTGATTTTGACAAAACAGATACTCCTTGTCATGGCTTTCGAGATGAATATTGTCCATGTTCTAAAGCTTATCTTGTTATGGTTCCACCCTCCCCAGGAAAAAAGGGATGACCAGTTAAAACAGCTATAATGTTGATATATTGGATTCCTCTTTTTTGCTTAATAATTATTTAATTTTTTGTTTCATAACAACCAAGGGGCAAGGGGATGGTGGAACAAGGATGTGAATTCAAGGATAGCTAGAGATCCCCTTTATTTTAGGATATTATAATAGAACAAGAAACGAAAAGTTGTGGGACGTCAGCGCATCCAACCCCCATGGAAGATAGAAAAAGTACAAAAACATCACAAAATATTCATTTTATTGACAATGAATCATGATTAATCATAAATAAACACAATGCTACAACCAATTTGAAACTTACATTGAAACATCAAAGGCCTCCATACATCATACAATGATACATCCATATTGTATAGACGAAAAAAATCACTAACAATTCAAGGACAGCGAGAGATCCCCTTTATTTTAGGATATTATAATAGAACAAGAAACGAAAAGTTGTGGGACATCAGCGCATCTAACCCCCATGGAAGATAGAAAAAGTACAAAAACATCACAAAATATTCATTTTATTGACAATGAATCATGATTAATCATAAATAAACATGATGCGACAACCAATTTGAAACTTTCATTGAAACATCAAACGCATCCATACATCATACAATGATACATCCATATTGTATAGACGAAAAAAATCACTAACATAGCAACACATCATTATATCCTGTTACCCACCATTTTGTGGGTGATATCCCTGGGAGAAAAAAAAATCTCTAAGATGGTCCTCAGTCGGCAACCAACAGCCGCTTGCAGCCACCAACTAACTCGTTGTGCCATTTCTCCGCCTCCTGAGCCAGCGATGTTGTCCATCACCCATTTGCCATGATGGTATGTTTGAAGGTGGGCCTCCCAAACTTAAAGGTATGTCTCGTCATTTGGTACTTGAGTATTGTAGTTTGCTTATCATGGACACTTTTGAGCATGGATTAATGGGGGGATTCAGCAGAAAGAGTGGGCTAAGTCTGTGCTCTTGTCCCTAGACCTCTTATGGATGTTAACCTTGGACCCTAGTCCTGTGGGGTCTCTTTTACTTACCCTTGGGCTTTAAGGATGGTACTTCATGGGAAACCCCGATCTTGGTTGTGTGGTCCTGCTCCCTCATCCATATATATTACTCCCCTTCCACTCATTATAACCCCATTCATCATTTCTCCCACCCGTGTCCACATTCCTCCACTGGGTCCACATAGGGTTAGCCTTCCCTTCCCCTCACCCACACCTTGGGTCGGGTTTGGAATGATGCCCCAGAGGTTGATGCAGCTGAAAAGAAAAGTAAAAGCAAAATTGGCCACATTCAACATGAAAATGTACCACAAAATGCAAAAGATGGTCGGGACAAACACATTTAGCACATTGGCAAAAGCCAATACATGAGCTCTATCCCATCATCATGGCCATCACCCTGATTCCTACAGGCCCTAGATGAGCCTCCTTTATCATTCAGAAACCCATGATTGTCCCAACCCCTGGCGGGCAATGAATCGGCCTACCTTAAAGGGGATATCCACTGCTATATCTCACGCATCATGCTCTTACCCCTTGAGCCTCAAGCAATCAATTAAAGAAAAATCATAAAAGGAAAAATGCATATAAAGAAGGGTGGAAAAATCAAGGCCAGGGCACCTCATGTACCACGATTGCCCACTCCTATACATTATATACCCAAGTGTGGGCCTCCCTTGTATTAACTACCATTGTACCCCAGCATGTGACCCAAGGCTGCCCCTTTCATTCCCTACTCCATTCATCTCTTTATCACATAACACCACCTTTTAAAGGGTGTACCTTGGACATACTATCCCCTTTAGAAGTAGAAACCACCTAATAGGATACTTGGTTAACCCCATTTGGAGCTTGGAGACATTAGCACATGTCAAAGCCTACTATGGAAAGGCATGCCAATATGAAGTCCCCACCTGTTGTCCATGGTTTATAAGCTCTTTTACTCGATTTCCTTGATGACTTGTTGTACTGGAAGGCTAGGGGACACTTTGGATCTTATGCAGGATTGCAGGTGGTCTCCATCTTGGGTTTGGTCTCCCTATCCGGCATCCTAACCCTCCAGAGGGCTACATTGGCACATGTAGGGTGTGTGTTGAAAGCCATGGGCCTCCACAACAGTAGACAGCATTCCATGGATCCCCAGAGATGTTCAGATATTGCTCAAGATTCACCTATTGGATTAGGAAGATGCACCTGGTTCACCTTTGCCCAGCCAACCCCACAATTGTACCATGCACTTAGCAGATAACCAAGGACTTGTATGTTAATGTGGCATCACTTACAGCATTAGTTGAGCCCTTACAAATGGCCTACAGGCATCTTCGACTTACTTGAAGACCTATGAGGTCACTTGTGTGCCCTCACACCCATTGGGAGCACCACAAGTTTATTAAGTGGAGAACAAGGGGCCAACCCTTTGTCCATTACTTTTGGAAGTATTGTTCCTCATTATGGCACTTATTTACTTCATCAGACTTCGTAGAGAGCCCAATGATATGTATTTTTGATCATTCGACCTCTTGAGAGGCTTTTTATTTTGTTTATGAGCTAGTTTGGTGGGCTTGTCACCAAAAGTTAGTTATTTGCACATTATTTTTATGTTAGGGGCTAATGTCGGCTCAAATAGCTAAATCGAATTCATTAGAAGTGTATAAATACAAATGATGAGAGTTCACTTCTAATCATCAATTGGTTTGGACTTGTATCTCTCTAGAGATTTTCGCTATTCCTTCTTGGTGGACGAAATTTTTGAGCATCGATGAATTTTGATGTTTGGATTATCTTTTCTTATCTTGGAGCCTCTCGATTGGCAAGTTTATTGATGGTCGGATATATTCTCTTACATGTAAGTACAAATTTAATGTTATTTCTTCATACTTTGTCACATGCGTTGATGATGATATTTTCTCTATACTAGGGCTAATTGTTGCATGCATTTACTGCCAAATTGTGGAATTATGTTTCTACGTAGCATCTCTCTATGTATGGGCCACGTATGTTGAACAAAATCTCCTAAGGATAATTCTATGAGTGAATTTATCTTGATAAGCCATCTTACCTTGCAAAATGAAGTGTAAAAGCTTTTAAGCTCACTCTCCTTTGCCCTAATGACAAGCGAAGTTGTCCTTGAAGCCTCCTTAACCTAGAAACGAAGTCCATTCTCATATTCTTATTGACTCCAATCTCCCCAAAGGATTAGGCACTAGTCTACCATAAGGTGATCACTTAAAGAATCAATTTTCTTCACCTCGCCTTCTTTATTCTAGGTCTAGCCACATTAGAGCTCCTAGGGCACCATTTTCCTGACAAACCACCCACAAAACAACTTCGATCTCTTGGCCTCTACTAGGTTGGTGTGTCTCCTAAGCCTCCTCCAAATTTGAGGGAATTCTGACTTGGTTCTTGCCCTAAGTTTCCCTAGGCTAGTTTCTCATAGGGATCATTTTGCACCTTTAAGTGAAAATCATTTCTTCGATCCCATTCTCCCCCCGTTTAGGTCAAGTTCATCACTGGTTGCTAAACTCCCTCCTCTTGACCTAGCCTGGGTCCACTTAGTCCCATACCTTATCAAAGTTAATTCTTTAAAAACCACTTGGGAAATGAAGTTCCATAAGGATTTAGGGATTGGGAAGCTCCTTTACAATTCACACTCCTTAAACCTAGCCCTTAAATCCTCATCTCCTTTCCTAGAAAAATTTGTACCTTGTTTGACATATTGACATATTGACATATCATTATTGGCCACTCTGTTGGAAGAACAATGCCCTAGTTCTTCATTAAGCTTAAAGGTTTGCTTGTAGTGTGAAGCAAGTATCTATCAAGGCACTTTAATTCACCCTGGCTACTCCATTTCAATCCTAATATGCAAGATCATAGAAAATGGACTATAGTAAAAGAAAGATTGATCTTGATTCTACATTTGCAAAACTCACTGACCAAGACATTCAAGACCTGCAATGGAATGGGAATAAATATGCAGAATCTTATCAAAATGCATTGGAATGTATGGATATGGAACTCATGCTCAGGTTTTATAGATCACAACAAGCGCAACTTGACATAATCATGGATTTCTATAAGGGGGATCCTCGTCACCTCTTTGACCTTGCTCGCCTAACCTATGCTTTGAATATTCCGACTAACCTAATCAATGGTAATGTCATAGTCAACCGAAAAGTCCCACAATGGGTAATCAATTGGATGACATTGAGGAAAGCAAGTGTGGGTGAGGGTGATGAGAAGATGTCACTCCATAAGATACACTTTCAACAAGTCTAATATGTTATCAAATCAAAGGTACGTAAAACACAAGGTACGTATATTCATAAGTTTCTTATTATTCTTATTTATAGCCAGTCTAGGGCAAAGATTGTACTCCCTAGATAACATACTAAAATCTTGTATTAGGATCTTAATCCTTATCTTGTAGGATTTATAAAGCAATCTAGGATATCAAATAAAATTAGAATGGACGAAAAAATTGATTTTTATATAAAGGATTCCATCCTCCATTGTTAGAAAAATATAGATTGAGAGCTAACATCATATTCTAGGTATCGTATGTTTTGTCTAGAAGTATTTGTTACAGATACAAAATATCATGACACATCAACGAGTATGGAAGAAAGCCACCCAAGATAAGGTTTGTCAAGAAACAAAGGTATGTCTTAAACTACAAAACATTGACATCTTTATAGTAAAAGTTTATTCATATGACAATTTATTACTAACATTGTTGTGTCTAGCTATATTGAATCATATTGATTCTTGTTCTGGGTGATTCATCAAATGATAAATCTACCCCTTATATTCTTAACTGTTTTTTATAGAACCCTAGACAGGGTCTCTGGAAAACCCTAACCTAAGGGTATGTTGACAATGTGTGAAACCCTAGCCTGCTTAGGGTTACTGTGAAATGATATTTGAGTTCTTATTGATGATGTTATGTTTGGGATTTCAATATGATCATGAAATCTTAACTTGCTAGGGTTGAAATGATGTCTAAAACCCTGAACCTTTGAAATTTTGGTATTGTAGGGTTTGCTTTGCTATGTTATGAAACCCTAGATCTTTAGGTTTGGTTCGGCCTATAATCAGAACCTTTGTAATGAGTTTAAAGTAAGACCCTAGGAATGAAATGCTAGGTATTTATATGTGTACATTTGGTCAAAACCCTAGCTTGGTCTAGGTTAGTATATGTCCAATGTATTAATGTTGTCTGACATATGATATGCTTATGCATGATAATGAATTCCTAGATATGTGTGTTGACCTAGTTATTGATGGTCATAAGTCTCAGGATTTAATATAAGTCCTTGTCTAAGATTCTAGGATGATGATATTTGGAAATCTAGGGTTTTGCAACTAAACCCTAGTAGTAGTTAAATTTTCTAGTGTGTGATGTAACAATCTGAGATCTATTTATATAATGATTGTTAAGATTGTGAAAATGAAATTCTAGGGTTTTGGAGTTGAACCTTAATAGAAGTAAAAATCTCTTATGTATGATGACAATATGATAATTTGAGCTCTGTGTGAGATTGTTGAAATCTTAGTTCTAGTTGTGATTGATGATTGATTGAAAATCTAGGGATTGCAACTAACCCTAGTGGAAGTTGGTCATGTTGATGACTAGGTTGTGATTGGTTTTGATTGATTTTGTATGAAATCGAGGATTTGTATGAAACCCTAGTGGGAAGTCTAACATATGAATCTTGAAAGTTGTTAGATGCTTTGTAGATTTATATTTGTTTGAATTGTTTATAGGGTTTTCTATATGTTGTAGTAGGGTATGTCATACCTTTGGAAGAAACATTGAAACCCTGGATGTAATGAAAGTTGTTATGAAGTAGTCTAGAGTTTATGACAAAGTCCCTAGCAAGATGTTGAAGAGTATATGTCTCTTGCTTGTAATTAAGTTTGGGTATCTAATATGTATAAGGTTGAAATGCTTCCGTAATTCCAATTTGACTAACTTCATGCTTCTAGAGATTTGGTTGTACTTGCTATCTAAGTTGTGCAGGTACACAAACTTCAATATGGTGAAGATGTTCGTTGATGTGATAAGCATGATGTGGATGATGATAACTCTGATGAAATGATAGGAAGCCACGAAAGATTCTTTGATGTCGAAGAAAAGAAATTGATCTCCCTGGGTTAAGAGGGAGCGTGAATAAGAAAGATCTCCCTGAGATTAAGAGGGAACCTAGATAAAGGGAAGCTCCCTGGTTAAGAGGGGGGGCATAGCATAGTTTTGATTGGAGAATGTATTTTGGAAGATATGTTGTTGGATATGAAGTAGGAAAGGAAAGTGTATGATTCAGGACTCTTCTGTCAAATATTCGGATAATAGTCCTACTATGATAAGAAGCAACATTTGTTGTCTAAAAGACCCCGAAGGTTTGTATTTGATTATGTACATGTAAGTATTTTATTGATTGGGGTTGTGTTTGTATAAGTGAATCTCTCGAAGGGTTTTGATAGCATGTTGGTTACCAATCAGTTTGATTGGGAGAGATTGGTTATCTGTGATCTGTTGGTTCAAGGAGTGTTGAGGCTTTGTGAGCGAAGCATTGCTTGGGAGGACATCTAGTCGGCACTTTGAGTTGTTGTCTAGGTCCCGAAGTTGGAAGGGTGGCATTGGCCATTGGGCTCTGACATGCACCGGGATTTCTGGGTTGGTGGTTAGCAAGTAAACCCGATGGTACCTAAAGAGGTTGAAAGGTTGAATCCATCTCAGTCCCACCCAGATAGATTGCCCTGGCCAGGAATCTAATCTATGGCATTGCGATGCCTACATTGTTGAGAGACCAACAGATAGATTGCCCTAGTCAGGAATCTAGTCCATGGCATTATGGTGCCTAGAAGTTCTTCATGGTTCATATAGTTGAGATCTTCCTTATACTTATATATGGTGAATACCTCCCTAGTTAAGAGGGAGTGTTGGAAAATGTAACTAGGTTCGGTCTTCATTTAATGTATTTGAGTCATCATGTAATGTACTTGTCAAAAGAATAAAGAAAAAAAAATTATTGTTATTGAAATTGACTTATTAAAGCATGGATTTCATGCTTGGGTCATTTGTCTTAGGTCAAGCCTCCATTGTAGGCTAGATGGTTATTTGTCAAAGTCATTTATACTTTGACTCCTCCATCAAGTCATCCCCTTCAACAAAGTAATCTACTCGGCCTCTTCAAAGTCCTCAAGAAAGTCTTCATCAAGTCGACCTACATGTCGACCTAACTTAAAATGGAGATGCAACCTTTCATGAAGACATGTCGAC
Organism: Pinus taeda; assembly: GCA_000404065.3. Taxonomy (NCBI): domain Eukaryota; kingdom Viridiplantae; phylum Streptophyta; class Pinopsida; order Pinales; family Pinaceae; genus Pinus; species Pinus taeda. Next base: position 24,636 of record APFE030816218.1, read on the forward strand.
TCATTTATATGGAGGAACCATTATATATACCAAGCTAAGGTATCCGCATTAGCATTATCAAAAGTTCAGATTTTCAGAGATAAAGGTTCGGTACAGTAGCTCGCATTCCATAAGCAACAGAAGCTCAGATTTCAGAGAGATTTGCATATCTCTGTGGAGAATTTCGATGACTACAGAACAGTTCGTGTTGAAATTTGGTACC
>APFE030816243.1:0-14243 GCA_000404065.3 Pinus taeda
TTATTCTTATATTTTATATAGATTAAGTTGAAAAATAAAAATTGTTTTAGTATTGTTGACACCTAATTATCAGGATTGGGTGAATAAATAAAATCAATGTAAATAAATAATAAGAGACATGAACAGTCATCGGGAGATGAAGTGAACAGTCTCCCTCATGTATATAATGAAGACCAACCTGAAGGAATAATACATACGAATCAATTTTTCTTTGAGTTACTGCCTGGCCTGACATGGTATTAGGGCCAGCTCCCAAAATAGTTGTAACTCCCTTCTGCCTGTTGCTCTATTTCCACTGTCCACTGCACTATCTGTCCCCTCCATAGTCGCTACCACTCTGTAGTCACTGCCACTGTCTAACGCATAACCATCCATTGAAAAAAAACAGAAAGTTGAAGAACCATGTGTGAATCAGGTTCCTTGGCTGGGATCTGCATGCATGAATCAGCTGTGTATCAACGCATGAATCAGTTGCGTATTAACGTGTGAATCCGTTGTATATTAACGTTGTTTTCAAAATCTTCCCCATTATTCTCTATCCCTCTCCGAGAACTTGCAACGATTAATTATCAGTAAGCATGTCTGTGCATTCTGTAGGTCGGTCCTAAACTTTTTTGAAACACCTTCAATCAAGTGTTGAGTCATATATATGTTGAGAATGAATATAGCTTGTCGAGGTTGAATATGTTTCTATTTTCTACCCATAGTGTTGGTGAAAGTCGAGTTCAATTGCGACTATGTGTCCATTCTTTGTGCTAGTTCATTGAGTTTATATGTACGTTGGTCGATTCATTGAGTTTATTTGCCATTCGTTGTTTAATTCCTGGTTGGTGCATTTACATTGTATGTTTGTTGGAGAACTCGAATTGGCTACTCAGCATGATGGTGCCGCCCAAATGGTGTTAAAAATTTTTGAAGAGCTGTTGTGTGCTGTACGCTGGTCTGTTGGTTAAATGCTGCTCCAGTTATTGAGTTGGTATATTCGTTGAAGAAAATTGGTGCTATAGATTGGTATTGGCATATGCGTTGATGCCTGACTGTGAGAGTTTTTAAAAATTTATTTTTAATTATGATTCCAAAAGTGTGAGGGAGTGCTGTGTGAATTCCCTCGCTGTTGGAACGTTGTTGGTATATACCTCTGCTATATGCGTTGTAAAGTTTGTGTCCAGCGTTGTACAATTTTTTTTATATATTTATGGTATATTTAGGCTACCATATATATATACACAGTCACTCACCATATATTTCAACTATCTCACACATATATATTCTATACTTTAACACTATCCAGATGAATGCCAATTGACATTTGAATTTGTTGTTCCGTCTTATTTTTTTCCCATTAAGAGTAAAAGTTTTGAAGCAGAAGTTTTTTTGTTACAGTATACATATGAATTAATTTTTCTTTGAGGAGTTACTACTTGGCATTCAATCATATCCATTGTGGGAATAGTTCTCACTGGCAAAGAGAACTATCCTGAGTGGTCCCAGATGATAAAACACACACTCATTTTCAATGAGTTGTGGAAAGGAGTGTGTGTTGGAGACGGAGACAAAGAGCCAGAACAACTTACCTCAGACAAAGATATTGTCATTTGGGAAAACAAGAACAACAAAGTGTATGCATTAATTGCAACATCTGTAAATGAAGAGGTGAGTCGCCATATTTCTCCATTTTCAACTGCTTTTGAAGCCTTACAAAAGCTGAAAGAACTCTATGACTCACATTCTGCACTTGAAGTTGTTCAACTCACAATTAAACTCTTCACCCTTGAACTGCAAAATAATGATCCTCTTGCTCTTGCATTTGAAGTAAAGTCTATAATGCATGATATCAAATCCAGTAAGGTTAAATTGGATATTCCTCTTATCGCTTTTCTCAAGTCACTTTATCCTACTTACTCCAATTATCTTGAGTCATTGCAAGCAAATGGAAATCTCAAAGATATCACCTTTGAATCTCTTGTGAAAAAGTTTGCTGAAAGAGAGAAAGATTTTGGAAAGAAAACAACCCTTGTATCTTCTGAAGAAGTTGTGTGCCTTGCTCATAAAGAAAGGCATCCTGCTCAAGATTCTTCAAGAGGAAGAGGTGGTGGAAGAGGAAGAGGAAGATATTTCAGAGGTAGGGGGCAGACACTCTCAAGGAGAAAAGGCAGACTTTCACTGCATACGCTGCAAAAGAAATGGATCACATGATGCCTCTACATGCAAGTTACCATAGGACAAAATTGAGTAGCAAAGAAACCAACAGAAAGGTAAAACTAATGATACAAACAAAGGTAAAGCACCTAAATCCACTCACTATGTTGTGGCACAATGTAATATTGGAGTAAATGAAGATTTATTTAATGCTTCACTTGCTTCTTGGGAGAATGATTGGTTGCTTGATTCAGGAGCAACCTGCCACATGACTCATAGAAAACATTTTTTTGAATAATTTACTGACAATTTTGATGGAGCAGTATACTTTGCAGACCAATCAAAAATCAAGCCATCAAGGCTTCGTACAATCAGGCTTAAACTGCTTGGTCTTCCAGACTTTCTTTTGCATCATGTTCTATATCTCCCATAGCTTAAGAGAAACTTGTTATCCTTGGTCCACATCTGCCAGCAAGGTCACTCCATTCATATGTTTGATGGCAAGCTTGAGGTAAGAAAAGCATCTCACCACTCACTTGTCATGAGGGGAATAGAAGAAGAAAGGCTTCTCAAGCTACAAGGAACCTTACTCATGCACAACATTTCTCATACAATTCTCATTATGAAGAAGGTACACTTCCATAAAGTTTATTATGGCATGCTAGATTTGGACATTTGAACTATGACAGCCTCCGCTTGTTGAAGAAAAATGGTGTTGCTGGTTTGCCTAAAATTCCTAGGAAATTTAAGCAATGTGATGTTTTCATTCTAGGAAAGCATAGAAAACAGTCTTTCCATGATTCACATTCAAGAGCACATAGAAAACTTGAACTCATTCATTCAGATTGATGTGGTCCAATGCATGTTCCTTTTGCAAATAGAAATAAATATATGATGACATTTATTGACGACTACACCAGAATGTGTTTGGTTTATTTATTGAAGAACAAATTTGATGCTTTTCAAACATTCAAGAACTTTCATAAATGGATTGAAAATGATGCACAATCTCATATTGGGTCTATTCGCACTGATAATGGAAAAGAATACACATCAAATGAATTTGAAAACTATCTTCGCCAACATGGGATCAAACATCAAACCACTGTACCTTATAATCCCCAACAAAATGGTGTAGCTGAAAGAATGAATAGGACAATCTTAAATATGGTACGATCCATGCTCTTCTTCAAAAATGTAAAGATAATGTTTTGGGCTGATGTTGTTCTTTGTGCTACATATATAAAGAATAGATGTCCATCTAATGCTATTAGAAACAAGAATCCATATGAAATGTGGTATGGGAATTTTCCTTCGGTAAAGCATCTCAGGGTCTTTGGTTCCGCCTGTTATGCCTTGATACCAAAGGTACATAGAAACAAACTTGGTGCAAGAAGTCGTAAGTATATCTTCCTGGGGTATTCAAACACCTTCAAAGCATATTGTCTCTATGATGAAGTCAATAAAAAGTTTGTTGTATCTAGAAATGTAATTTTTCTTGAATCATCCAAAATTGACAATGTTGTTGAGCGACAACTTCATCGCTTGGATAGATTCTCAAATGCAAAATAATTTCAAGAATTTGATAATCAGATTCCACATCTTGAAGGGGGGATTCCTATACTAGATCAACATGTGGAATCTTCTTATGAAGAGCACTCTCCCCTGCATGAAACTCCAACAATGAATGATGCTTTAAGTGATGTGATTGATAGAATTGGGAGACTCAGACTTGATTCAGTGCCAACTCAATCAACGGAGCAGCCTGGACCATTTGAGAAAGGTCCCCCAAAGTGGCTGACAAAGACACTTGAAAGTGTTCATCCTGATGAGGTTGGAAAAAAAAGAACTAGAAATTCAAACCGACAAAATGGAGGTGATGTAGATGACTCTAATTCACTTGTTGATATGGATGTTTCTTATGATTGTGAATTGAACTTGTTTACAGATTTTGAACCAACTTCCTTCAGAGAATTTGCTTCTAATGATGAATGGAAAGAAGCGATGCAAAATAAGTATGATGCCCTCATAAAGAACGGCACTTGGAAGCTGGTTGATCCTCCATAGGAACCAAACCAATTGGCTACAAGTGGGTCTACAAGAACAAGTATAAAGCTGAGGGCTCACTTGACAAGCACAAAGCTATGCTTGTGGCAAAAGGTTTTGCGTAGAAGGAAGGGGTCGCTTATGAGGAGACTTTTTCCCCCACAATAGAATGGGTTACCATTCAGACACTCTTTGCCCTAGCAGCTCAGAACAGTTGGAAAGTCCATCAAATGGATGTAAAAACTACTTTCTTTAATGGAGACCTAAAAGAGAATGTTTTTATGTCTCAGCCTAAAATATTTGTTGTGAAAGGACATGAACATAAAGTATGCAAACTTGTGAAGTCCTTGTATGGCCTCAAACAAGCACCGTGAGCCTAGTATGAAAAACTAACTGAGCATCTTCTAAAAGTCAATTTCAAACATTATGATCTTGATGATGCAACTTTATTTGTCAAGAAAGTTGGCAAAACAGTTGTATATCTTGTGGTATATGTAGATGATCTTTTGATGTCAGGGAACAAGGAAAGCTACATTACATCCATAAAGAAGGAATTAGGGAAAAGTTTTGAAATCACTGATTTGGGCTATGTTCATTACTACCTTGGTATTGAAGTAACCCAACATCCGAAGTCCATATTTCTGTCTCAAAAGAAATACATTGGAGATCTATTGAACAGGTTTGGCATGACAGAATGCAATTATCTTACTACTCCAATGGAACAAAACTTAAAGCTCACATCTATTGAAGGAAAACAATTTGAGGATGCAACAAAGTATAGACAACTTGTAGGAAGTCTCAACTACCTAACTACTACCAGACCAGACATTTCGTTTGCTATTGGAATCCTCTCTAGGTTTATGCAAAATCCTTGTGAGGGACATTGGTCTGCTACAAAAAGATTTCTAAGGTACTTGAAGGGAACTCAAGACTTTGGAATCAAGTATACACAAGTGGACGAATTCAGTTTGATCGAATACTCTAATTTAGACTTCGATGGAGACAGAGAAACTGGGGTATCTACTTCAGGATATGCTATGAGTCTCGGATTAGGAGCTGTCTCCTAGAGATCACCCAAACAATCAGTTCCAACAAATTCCACAACAGAAGTAGAATACGTGGCAGAAGCTGAAGCAACAAAAGAAATTGTGTGGCTCAGGAAAATTCTTGAAGATTTGCAGGTAAAAGAAGTACAATCAACTCCACTCATGATTGACAATACCTCTCCAATAAAGTTGGCCAAGAACCCAAAGTTCCATGATCGAACGAAGCACATCAACACCAAATATCATCTGATTCGACATCATGTTGAGGCCAAAACAATCCATCTCTGTCATTGTTACACTAATGAGAAAATTTCCGACATCTTCACCAAAGCACTTGGAAGAGAAAAGCTTGAACGATTCAAAATGATGCTTGGACTCACCAACATCCCTTCAGATTAAGGGGGGGAATGTTAACACCTAATCATCAGGATTGGGTGAATAAATGTAATGAATGTAAATAAATAATAAGAGATATGAACAGTCATTGGGAGATGAAGTGAATTGTCTCCCTCATGTATATAATAAAGACCAACCTGAAGGAAAAATATGAATTGATTTTTTTGAGGAGTTACTGCCTGGTCTGACAAGAATATGCAATATACTAAAGAAAAATACAAGATACTTCTACAACACACTTATGGAAGCCTAATCGAATATGAGCAAGATCAAATAGAACACATATAACTGAAATGAGAAAGAAATCACACATGAACAAAGAAGAATACTCTGGGGAAAGCCTCGACTAAAAACCCCAATCTCTGTATTATCATACAAGTGGAAATATGTTCAGATTACACAAAGCATCAGCTCACAAGGTATCCTGCTCTCAGTACAATCCAACAATATATATCACAAACTGAATAGACGTAAGATATGCCTTCCCTCAGCCCTCCAAGACTCCTATGTCCTTGCATAGTTTTCCTTGGGGTCCAGTGCTGCCACTTGTGTGAATTGGCCTCATCACACACTCATCAAACCCAAAAGTAACTGCACAATCTCCAAGGAATGAATTCCTTCTTCATGCAAGACATATCCTCCATGGAATATTCCTTCAACTGATAGTACACTGTCCTATCATCTGATCTCAACTGGGTCTCTGTCTGAACTAACATGCATGAGTTATTTGTGAGAGAATATTCAGTTATCTAAAGTGAAGCAGTTACATGCATGCATGCATTAACTAACTAAGATCACAATTATTTCAACAAACTATTTGAACTAATCTAACTGGACTTAACTCAGTTAACTGAGATAACTAATTACAACTCAAAGTACAACTCATCTTGATCTCCTTTAATCAAGGGATAACTTCCTCAATCAATGGAGAAACTGTTGCATGTCTTCACGTAGACTTCATGCTTGATTTTCTACAGCTAATGAACTCAAGATGAATTAATTAATTATTTTACAAACAGATGCTAAGATCAAATTCAAATTTTAATTCTCAATTTTAGTTTAGGGACTAACTAAAATTGGAATGTATCCCGAAATGCTATTTATAGTAGTGCTAATTTTAGCACCTCTATTTTTAGCATTTCTTGTTGTTGTTTTCAACACTCCCTCTCAACAAGAAAGGGATTATCAATAACCCCAATCCTATCTCTGTGGAACTCAAACTTGCATTTTGACAATGCCTTAGTCAAAATATCTGCATCATGTTCCTCGGTCGAAACATACAACAACAACATGATCCTCTTGACCACACAGTCTCGAAGATGGTGATACCGATATCAATGTGCTTGGACCTATCATGAAAAACTAGATTCTCAAAGAGTTTGATATAACTCTGATTATCGCAGTAGATCACAATTATATCCATCCTTTGACCAAACAATCCCACTAGAATCTTCCACATCCAAATGGCCTCGCATGATGCCTGACTAGCAGCCATGTATTCAGTCTCTGTTGAGCTAAGTGCAACTGGCCTCTATTTCTTGTTATACCAGGAAACAACTGTTGAAATAGTGAGCACCAGTATTGCAGCAATAATGTTGCAACTCCTAGGGCTTCATACTTTAATTTTATCAACCCGGTAGTTCGTAACAAACTTGGAAGCGACAATGTTGTATGCACAAGTACTAGCTCTTACTGCAAGCTGTCACTTAGTCAGTTGGCGCAAGATCACTAGGAGCTCAAGCCAGCGCTATGAATTTCCAAGAAGCTTTTAATTATGATGAAAGAAAGCTAACTCTACAGAGCCTATTCTATTTGCAAAAAGAGAAAGAAGGCTAGAATGTAAGGAAAACCCTAGCAAACCCTAATTTATCCAACTAACCCTACTTTTGCAGAAAAATAGATAGAAACTGATGAGATGAATGCCATTGACTACTGGGAAGGTGAATTACATCTATTTAAACTACTTCTGAAAGAAAATGAGAAAAGAACATCTTTTTGTGTTTCTATGTGTTTTATGTGAAATTGTTATGGATGAGCTTTTGTCTGTTTGTGATTGTGGCAGAGGTTTGGTGGAAATGGAGGATGGATTTGGTTTTTTCAGAGGTAGAGGAAGGTGTGGAGAGGTCCTAAGAAGCCTCTAGTACCATTTTGAAGACTTCCCTTGCAATCAGACTTCGAAAAGTCACTCACAGGAAATTCTACAGGAGGCTGCAGGGGATCTACAAGAGGATCTACAGGAGGATCTACAAGAGGAGGTCGAGAGCTATTTTTGGAGGGTTTGAAGGTGGAAAGATGATGGGAAAGGGTAAATGAAGGCTAGATGAAGGTGTTGAGGTGTCTGGAGCTTGTCAAGGAAGATCAAGAGGGAACATGATGGTTGGATTTGTTCAAATGGCAAAAAGGAAGTTTATGGAGAAAAAAGGAGCAATTAGGGCAGATTGGAAAAATGTTGCGAATGACTTGGGAAATCTATGAGAAGTGAGTTGGTGTTGGCTGCTTTATGGATGTATGGTAAGAAGAGGTTCCCTACAAGAGATCTTCACATCTACTTATGAAAACTGATCAAAGAAAGGACTAATTATACCATGAAAACAGAAATTTTTATAGCTTGACCTGATTTCTGAACTACAAACAGAAAATGCTGAGCAGTAACCTTTGAACAGAAAAGCTTGCAAAGAGATCTATTATAAAAATAGGAAATGATCTTGACAAACTCAATCTGAAGCAATCCACTAACTTTCAAATCAAATCATCACACTAGAAATTGCATGGAAGAGAAAAACTATGTTTTTGGTGGCAGCAATGGTGTCAAGACCTCAAATCATGATCCCAGGAAGGGAGAAAAGAGATCAAGGCCCGTTTTTTGCCTTTTTGAATCTTATCCTATCACTGTGTGAAGCTACTTCAGCAACTGAAACAAAAGCAACTATGCAAACCTTCAAAAGCAACCTATTCTAAACAAGGTAAAATGAATCTATGTAACAGAAATTAACTCATGTGCTGAAGCAAAAACATATAAGTACAAGGCAAGAGGTGATGGGTAGCTTGGGTTGGGCCCTAACCCAAGAGCTTTAGCCCTATGAAAGAGATCAAGGCTGGCTCAAAAACTATTTCATTTCCATTATCAAAAATAAAAGTCACATTACATAAATTGTTCTAAAAAAGGAAGCTCGAAAATGAGCTGAACAAGTGATGCACAAAAGTACGAAAATTCTACTAATGATTGGCTAACCTACTAAGGCTCTAAGCCCCCCTATTTATACAAATGGATTCCTCCAATAGTCCTCCCAAAATCAAGGAGCTCGGCTTCCCAGAACTGGAGATAAACAATAGTCCTTCTTTACTTGCTCGGCTGCCCCTTGGATGCATCAATGTGGCTGCTTGTGCTCCGAGTTGCTGATGGAGGATTCGAAGAAAGGAGTCATAAATGAAGGAGACACCCCCTATAAATTCTCTTCCCTATTTTCCTCAAATATTTGCTGGCATTTTCTCATAAACCCTTTGACTTTTCCAAAATTGACCAAAAAATCTGCAAAGAGCACACATTAGACTACATGGAAAAATGACTAACCCAATTCACTCTATTAGCATAAATATAATAAAAAACATGCAATAAACTAATGAGAATGGTGGATTAAGTCGAATTAAGAGGAAAAATGAGCCCATATAATTACCCATTTCTGGGGCTCATCATCACCCCCCTACTGAATGGGTTGCTCATCCTCTGAGCAACTAGTCTATCTCTTCATCCTTGATGGCTCTGATAGATTCCCTAACATCCCATGCTTCTATTGTGATATCTTCCTCTTTATCATGGAATCCAACCTTTCTATCCATTTCTTCCCACTGTTTCTATTCTTCCTCCTCTTTTACTCCTTCCAGCAGTCCTAGCAGCAGCAGAGGACTGAATTTGAGGCCAATCCAATTGGCCTTCAAGCTTTGCATAGAGTGCTTATACAGTGGCACTCTCCTCAAGGCTTCCATCATCCTGTTTTGGGAGTGATATTCACTGATCTGTAGATTGTGTGGCAATGTGTTCCACCTTCTCATACAGGCATGAATGCAGTCATCTCCAAACAATCTCTCCATGTCCTCGATATGTGCAATAGCTTGGGCCTGCTCATCAACATATTTGGGGACACTTTGAGGATTAGCTGCAAGGTGTTGGTGGGGATAGATGGGACCCATGGGGTCTGCTGGCTCTTCTCTAATCATCAGAGGTTCATTTAGCTATTTTACCATCATTTTCTGAATTTTTGTTGCCCTTTTCTCTTCATGGTTCTTCCAAAATGCCATGGCCATTGGCTCCAAGTCTCCTAACACAGCATTGGGGTCCCACAGGTTCATATTAGTAAGGGCCATGTTGTGTAAATAAAACTCTTCCAACTTTTCTTTGTCCTCAGCTGAACTATGATCACATAGATCCATGAATTGGCCATAATCCTGAAAAGATATGGTGCCTCTATGGGCTAGAGTCTTGATTTGGAACTGGAGCCACTGATCCTTGAGGTATACTGCATATGATTTGGTTGGCTGCCTACACTGTAGTGCCTCCATAGCCCAGCTGGCCATGTAGGCTAATTGGGCTTCCCTTTCCTGAAGCTGCCTTCTTAAGATCAATACCTCATTTTCTGCCCGGGGTTCCTTTTCTTGTTGTTGTCTTTATCTCACTTTCTGCCTGGGGTTCCTTTTCTTGCTACTATCTTTTTAAGATTAATAGCTCATTTTCTGCCTGGGGTTCTCTTTCTTGCATCTAATTTTTTAACATTTCATTTTTTGCCTCCAACTGAGCTCTTCTAATGTTTTCTGTATGCCTGACCATGCTCAATTCTCTGCCCATTTTTCTCAATTTGTCTTCCATGTGCCCAATGTCTTCCACCCCTTTTGATTTTGCAATCTGCATCCATTTATGGGTCCTTACTCCTTCCTTTTCTAGCTCAAAGAAAAGAGGGACTACAAACTTTTGTGGGATGATTTTCCCTCCTTCCAAAATGTTGTAATAAGAGGCTAAATTAGGCTGAGGGTCAGGCTCTGGTATCTCTTTTGCCTTATCTTTCTTTTGGGTCTGTTCTTCTGCCTTATTTTCAAGATTCTCAGTCTCTTGAAGCTTTGTCAATGTCTCCTGTAGAGTTGTCTATGCCTCCTATAGGACTATTTTAGAGTCCATATGTTTGATCCTTTATTTCCAAGTAGAAGCTCTAAGGCTGTCCCTTTCATAGGTAATGGGAGTTTTGGATGGAGATTCCTTCTCTTTTGCAGTAGGGACATCTTCAATGATGATGGGCTCCCTTGAAGGTGGCTGAGGCTTCCCCATCTTTATTCTGATGCTTTTTCGAGCCTTGAAGTGCATAGATGGTTGTCTCTTCCTTTTTCCTTTGGGCTTGGTTGGAGTACTAAGTGCAGCAAGAAAAATTGCTGCCTCTCTTGCTAGTGTCTCAGGAGACACTTCTTCCTGCTTTGCCTCTTCTTCATCATCTATTGTTTTTCCTATTTCTACTGGTTTTGCTTCTGCTGTCTCTAATTTTGTTTTCTCTTCTGCTTGCTTAGCTTCTGCTTTTCCTGTGGCAGCCTTTTTCTAAACTATCTTAGGCTTCTTCCTTTCAGTTCTTGGCCTCTTATTTTTCTTTGATGTGGTTTTACCCTTTTTTGCTTTTGATTCTTTCTTCTTCTCTGCTTTAGGCTCATCTTTGGTGGTGTCATGTTTCCCCTTTTCTATCTGGTTTGCTTCTTTTTCTGTGTGGGGTTCCTCTTCTTCCATTTGAGGGTTCTTTTCTTCTTCATGGATTTCCTTCTCAGCTTTCCCTTTTTTTTCTTCCTCTTCACTTTCAGATGGACTAAGGTCATAGGTGAGAGCTTTTATATCATCCTCTTTAGTCATGTTTCTGAAAATCTCCTAGGCTATGGGGATTGTAAACGTGTGGAGGGCATCCTCCACCAGAAATTTAATTAGCCCATGGTGAGCCAATTGGTCTGAAACCCCTGCCTTTAATTTGGTGCTAGATTCTATTAAGGATTGGAGGAGGAAATATGGAATACTGAGTTTTCTAGATGCGGGAAGGTCCATGCCATATCTCAGTTCATGTAACAGTTTGAAATGGTACCCATAAACTATGTTGTATCTTCCTTCACAAGAGATGTATTTCATAATCTAATAGCTGACCTCATTCCACGGGTAAGGTATACTTGTTTTCCTAATGCCATTCTTTTCCTCCACAGGATGTTCATTAGGCTGGAAAAATGTTTTCTTGGCAACCTGACCCAGTGGTTTTTCTTCCTTGCTCCAGGGTAGTCCAAGTGGGAGACTTGTAATCCTGCTGATCAACTTTGGGGTGTTTTCTATAGTTAGACCCCAAAAATTGACAATGGCATGGGTTTTTGAGTGAGGTTTTAAAGACAATATAAATTCCTTTGCAACTTCATCATCATATCCATGTAATTTTTCAAGGAAAGGCATCCAATTTTCTCTAGTGAAGAGGGCTACCACTTCTGGATGTTAATGCAACTTAGTGAATTCAGAGGCTCCTTCCTCATAAAACCCCCTGTCATAATGTTTCAGGTCCTACTGGAATATTTTAGTTGAAGAGGGAGGCAGCAAATTTCAATCCCGAAAACATAGGAACAATTGAGGTTTTCTTTCAATAAACAGGGAGAGATATTTTGTGTTCTTTCTTTTAAACAAAAACAAATTGCAACTTTCCTTCATTCCGCACTCCGTTCTTTAGACAAGTGTTATTTCTCTGTCTATTTGAGGGAAACAATACCTTAAAAAATAGAGAACATACAAAACTGTGTTTTCTCTCTTTTACAGAACAAGCAGACTACCCAATCCAAGTTCACAACCTATAGGCTTACTTTCCTAGAGTTGCATCATTTCTTTACATAGGAGAATACTGTGGAGGAGAAAGAGACAGTATTTCAATGCAAAGAGAAAATGGAGAAACTGTATATATTTTTCTTTTTTCTTTTTTTTTAAAACACAGGCAGACTCTATTCTCACTTTCCTTCCCTTTTCAACTCGATGCCTTGCTTGGAATCACACCACCCTTTGTATATGTATGGAAATGCAGAGTGGGTTTTCACCAAGCCTACCTTTTTCAGCTCGACTTCATCATAAAATCCTGAGTTTTCCTCTACGGTGCTGCTCACTGGCCTTCCTATAGAAAGGCTCCTAATGGACTGAGTTTTCCTCTACGGTGCTGCTCACTGGCCTTCCTATAGAAAGGCTCCTAATGGACTGAGTTTTCACTCCTGTAGAGTCCGATAATGCTCCTGTAGAGCTACATAAGTGGGCAAGTTTTGAGAATGATAGAATGCAACTGTTTCAATGCTATGGAGGTGGTAGGTAGGTTGCTACAGTCGAGAGCTCGTTGACACAAATGAGAACAAAGGTGGTGAAGGCAGTCGACAACAGCGTACTTAAGCTTTCGAGAGCGTTCTGCGACGATGAGGTGAGGTGGCAGGAAGGATACGTTACCCTCATCCGGACTGTTGGTCCCTACTTTAGTGTCATTATGAAACTTTTATGCCGCCTGCCAAAATTATTTCAATCATTCTTGTTAGATTCTGCCACTGCCTGTTTTGAGATTTTTTTGAGTTGACTGAACACACGTGTTGATTACACCCACTGAGTGTTGTTTGAACTAGACGAGGGAGCGTTGTTTGAACTAGACGAGGGTGGCCAGTTAGCTGGCCACCGATCTTGTTTAATCGCAACCATCTCATTTTTTCATGCAGTTTTAAAATTATACCCATGCAATAAAGGAACGGGTTTAGTCACTTAACTATTACTTGAGAATTGTGTGCTACTGTGTTGTTGCATGTTCAAACTTTGGCGTTCTATCCATGGATTTCTGTTGTTGGCACCCGTGGATTCTGAATTGATGGCTTAGCTACCTTGTACTGGTGATCTTCAATCAGGACCGGGCTCCTTGCGCATTCTACACATCTGTGGATGCACTGACCCTGCCTCTGGAGCTCGATTTTTAAGGGGATCAGCTGCTACAGGAATCCTGCAGGATTTCCTGTAGTTGCTTCTCCCTCTAAAAATTTTGGCTAAGGCTTGAGCAGGGACTAGAGAGGCAGTTAAGGAAGATTCTGTCGGTCATGGAAAAGCGGCTGGTATGCACTAGGTAAGAGTTAAGTTAAGGATTTTTCTTGTTTATTCTTCAATTTTTTCTAAAAAAAACAAAAGAAACAAGATTTCTGTGTTTTTTTTTTTTTGTGCAGGGAAAAAGCAAGTGGAAATGTAGTGGTGTAGGTATGGAATGGAGAGTTATGTGGATGAATGGTGGTAGGGGGGTCCACAGGTTTTCTGGACAAGTTTCTAGCCCTTTGATCCTTTTCTTGACTTGATTTCGAGCTCTCTGTGATTTCTACAAGAGCCTCATGTAGGATGCATAATTTTCCAAAAAAAGTGAGACCAGGGACTGGGAAAAGACAATAGCGATGGAGAAATGGCCTATCAGAGGTGTTTCAGCTTGGTCATGTCCCTTTTTCTTTTGTGGCCCTCCTGCAACCTGCAATGCATTCAAAAGAAGTTAATTTTCCTGTTTCTGTTTTTTCTCTTTTTTTTTTTTTTTTTAAGAGACGGTCAGGGCACCTCCAAGAGGTTTTCAC
>APFE030816247.1:27744-46744 GCA_000404065.3 Pinus taeda
GGAAATGTTTTGTAACTTTGACTTGTTTTTCTGACCATGTAGCCGCAACTCCTCATCCTGGATTTTGATTCTCTCAAATATGATAACTTATTGTATTTCTCCTCTAGTACTTTAGCTCATTGCCTGTTTCATCAATAAATACAATTTCTTCATTATTTTCAAATATCTCATATACCTCCCTTTCATTATCATTAAATTTCTTATTTGAATTCCTACGACTTGTTGTTGCCTAACTATGATCGCTTTTGAAACCTTCTTCAAGGAGGCTTGAAATTAATGATTAGAAGACTCTCTAGAGTTTACATAAAAACCTTGCCATTGTTTTTTGACCAACTCTATAAACCCTTCCTCCTCCAAACAAATTGGGCTTAAATTTAAATGGACTTACTAGCTTGTTCTGCTTATTCTTCATTTGAAGAAGAATGGGAGAGTGATATGGGCAACCCCTTGTTTCAATCTAAGACTAAATCTTGTGAACTTAAACAAGAGTATTCTTTGACAAAAAGAACTTGCGCAATCTCTTAGAATTTTCTTCACCATCGAGCCTATTATTCCTCTAAATATGCTTAAGCTTGATTGGAGCATAATCCACTAGGATTCACCCTTCAATTTTGTGTTGGAAGTAATTTCCTAGTTTATCTTATCTAGTAACATTACCCGATCAACTAAAGGTAATGTTTGTATCACCATCTATAATCAATCTATCCATTTATAAACAATTCAAGGAACTCTCATCATTTGGGCCATAACAGTTTATCTAACCCAATTCTTTAAACATAAACTTGATCCATATACCTAAGACAAGAATAGATGAGTTAATCAATGAGATGGGATTCCTCCACCTAGTAAGCACCCCACTAAATAAGCATGTTATACATGAAGCACCCCGACAAATAAGCTGGTTAGATCCATACCAAGAAACC
The DNA here is from genome assembly GCA_000404065.3 of Pinus taeda. Lineage (NCBI taxonomy): Eukaryota > Viridiplantae > Streptophyta > Pinopsida > Pinales > Pinaceae > Pinus > Pinus taeda. The sequence continues at coordinate 28,668 of APFE030816247.1, forward strand.
CCCAAAGTTCCTTGTCACCCTAGACATTTTCTCACTTTTTGTATCTCAACATGCACCTGATGGTTTCTCTAACCTCCAAGCCTCCCTTACATTGACCTATACTCGAAATCAATTCCTTATCAAAAGATCCTTCACTAAAACAATTCCTAGGCCTATTTTTTAAGATACATATATTTTCTCTAATCCTTTATTATAATTTTTTTTTATTTTTATTTTAAAAATAAATTGTGATAAGTGAGATATTTATAATGTTTCTTTGTCATACATTGTTCATCTAATCCTCAAAAATATATAAAAAAGTATTTTAATTATCCAATTATTTGAAATCTAAGATGACATATTTTTTTGTCTATAACTTAGAGAAATGTTGTTAAAAATTCTTTAGTGTATATTTTCATATTTTACCTTCAAAAACCATATTTATTTATTTTAAAACTTTAACCACGTGAAGAATTTAAAATTAATAGCATTAATTTCAAATTTTTTAATTCATATTTTATAAAAATATATAGAAACATAAAATATTTAATATCAAGTGATTGACATATTATTATGATATAGATATTTATAAATATTTTATTAATACAAAATTTCAAAAATTATACAATCACTGAATGTTAATAATTATTTTTTTAAGGCAATGGTGTTAATTGTGTTGAATCACTGTTAATTCATTTTAATTATCATGTATCTAAAGAGACTAAAATGTAAATTTTAACATTTAATTCCATGTTATGTATTAATTTGTTTTATATTAAATGATAAAAAATTATATGGAAAAAAATGACCATTCCTTAATATATACAAGTTTTTTATTTTTTGTTTTCATATAATGTTAAGTGACAATATCTCTCTAAAACTATAAAACACCTCAACACAATCAACTATAAATCAAATTTATTATTAACTAATAAAAACAATCTTTCTCTAATTAAATTTAAAAGAAATATAAAATTGTTATTATTTTAATAAAGAAATATATATACAAATTTATTGAAATTAGTTATTTTTTTGCAAAAATAAAAAAAATATAAATTTATATTTATAATGAAATGAATACAAATTTATTAAAAGGATATTAATTTTTTGAAAACTAATATTTTCAATTTAAATTTATTTGATTTTCAAACCAGAAACATATATTTGAACACCATACACAGGCATGTAAATGAAAGTGAAGAAAGAAAATTCAACAAATTAACCGAATAAACTCATAAAAGGTGGTTACTTGTGAGCGAGGCAATGACATAGAAAAGAAAGTAAGAGGAAAATAAAACCTCCATGTTGAAGGGGACATAAAGAAGTCATCAAAAACTGGAAAAATTGAGAAGAAACAAGAAAACAAGAAATCAAATTAAAAACAAAACACAATAAACAATAAATCAAATTAAAATGGTTAGTGACGTCCTTTGATCTTAATTTGTTATGATTTATTTAAAACCACAATAAAGAGGGAAAAGATAGTCTCCGTATTGGGCGGGGCGGGAATTTAGTCTCATTACCTTTACTTACACCCCACGCCCATTGGTCTCGTTTTTTCTCAATGATTTCACCACGGCTCCCGCCCGCTCAATATGCAGATTTCTCTTTCGTTTTTTCCATGTTATTACCCCTCTACTTTACAGGAATGTTGTTAATTGTATGTATATTAAAGTATATAAATTAAAAAAAAAATGGCAGAATTTGTTTTAAATTATTATTTTTAGTGTTTTTTATGTGGAAAAGTTTAAGATAATTTCTTTCTAAATTATCATAATTTTATCCAGGAAAGTTAAATATTGTAATTAATATTGTTATAAATATTTTAAAATTGAGAAGTGCCCAAAAAAAATATTTAAAAGAAAGTAATTTTTACTTTCAGTTTTTTTATAGTGTTATAAAGATAATAATTTGTTTTTATTTGAGTTTGACCATGTTGATTTTCTTCATTAAATTTGTTACAACAAAGATATATTTTTTATTTACTAAATTATGGTTGATTATCTCTTCATGGTATCTCAATTTTCTCTTATATTCTTATTCTATATCAAATTACATTTTTCTCCTTAAATTTACATGCAATAATACCTTTTAATATTATTACAATATTGTAAATTTATTTCTTCTCTTCATACCCCAATGATTTCAGACCAGACTTGGCATTTTTACATTGGCCTTGTTTAAGCCATAAGGAGTTTTGGTCGGAGTTTGAAGCAACTTCAGGAATACTCTTCTCTTCCATGTTGTCTATCAGGTGAATGCATGAAGATGGGTTACACTTTTGGGCCAAATGTGGCCATCAAATTTCAAACTTTTACTCTTATATTGAATTGAAGCTCTCAAAACTCATACAACGGTTGTGAATTTTGATTCAGAGTAAAAAAACAATTTGTGGAGAATTATGCTGTTTTCCTAATGATTATTTTTGCAAAAAAATTGATTTCTTATAATGTGTCAATTTTCCATTAAATGAAATTGATGCAGGAGCATAAGCTCTTCATTTTTGTTGTGCCATTTAAGCGAGAGAGTCAAACCATTTACCAAGGCAGTTGGTTTCCTAAGATTGATTTCATTCTTTATTTTGTATAAACCAATGCTTTTATGAGAATTATATGGATGTGAGGGATATTGCAATGAAATATTCTCCTTAAGAGATATTTCAAGAATATTGAGTGGGTTTGAGAGAATGAAGGATTGTTCTATTAGTGGTATTCGATTAGTGATATTTCAATTACTGATAGATTGAGGAGCTAAAAAGTCCTAAGCCAGAGGGTCTAGTTGAGGTTTTTGTGGATCTAAGAGAGATTCTTGGATCTGAAACTAATTTAGTTTCAATCATGTATAAAATTATTTCATGTAAAATATGAGGGAAGGAAGAGAGTGAGTGTGATTGAGAATAGACCAACAAGAGGTTGTGGAAGTCTAAATCAGTTTCAATGCCAAGAAGGTCAAAGAAATGAAAATCAAGCCACATGAGAAGACAAAAAAAAAAATCTTTTTCTTAGTAGAAATGTATGTACAAAATATTAAGGGATAGAATTCATTATGTTATTAATTGTCTTCATATTATGACGACTTCAATTTTATCAATTTTAAGTTATTAATTTTCATATTACATATATAATATATATATATATAATAATAAATAGTTATGATATTAAAAGTTAATTATACCCCACACAATATATAATTTTAAGATAATCATGGTTTTTTATGTTATGTTTTTAAGTATATATTAAGTGGATATTTTGATGATAGGTCTTTACATGAAAATTGGGATTGTGGAAGTATTTAAAAGAATTTGGTGCAATTATGTGTAGTTATTGATTCTCCAAAAATTCATAGTAAATAATATAGTCTCTGCTTATATATTTAGAATATTTATAGAGATTATTTTTATTATATCATATATTTATTATTTTGAAATACTATAAAAACCACTTTATTTTGAAACATTCAAATACAAACTAAAACATTTTTACATTCTTTTTATGTAGGGAATCTATATTCTCCATAGAAAAGAAATCATCTTTACATTTTTTTATGTAGGTTATATTCTCCATATAAAACAAATGATCTTTATTCTGAAACATTCAAATACTAACCAAAATATCTTTACATTCATTTTATGTAGGGAATCGATACTCTCCATAGAAAGCTTGTGATCTATTGGGCAGTAAAACAAACACCCAATGTCTAGCTCTTTCCCATAATATGAACATAGTAACCAGTCCCCCAAATCCAATCCCAAATCCCATACCTAATGTTAATAATGACATTTTTTCATCCAAATGGCTTCGCCACCCCACTTTGACATTATTACTCTTACCACCATTTCCTTCTCTTATTGGTGGCTTTTTTACATTGCATGGATTTAAAGGACACCCTCTTAAGCATTTATTCTTTTGAAATGTTGTTACATTGAATGTAGAAAATTGTGTCCATGTTGGGATTGGGCCACATAAGCTATTAAATGAAACATCAAAAACTGCCAACATTGACAATTTAGAGAGCTCTTGAGGAATATCTCCAGTCAACTTATATTTTGACAAGTCTAACTGTTCCAAGGTAGATATCTCACAAACTGATGCAGGTATTTGTCCCTTCAATTGATTTCCACATAAATTCCACAATCTCAAGCTACTTAGGCTTCCTATGCTTGCAAGCATTCCTCCTATAAAATTTTTGTTTGACAAGCCAATTATTATATTTGTAGCAAGCACATATGTGAGAGTATATTCAATTCTTTTAATGATAATGGAAAATGGTACTTTAATTTCATCTTTAATGTTTGAAAATATAATAATGATTATAAATCCCTGAAATCTCTTAAGGTGAAAAGGTATTCCTCCATTGAATTTATTGTTGGATAAATCCAACACTTGTAACTTGGTAAGATTAGTAATAGATTGGGGAAGGCCACCATGGAAATTATTTTAAATAATACTTAGCACTCTTAAGTTTTGAAAATTTTCAATATATTGAGGCAGCTCACCCTTTAATTGATTTTCCTTAAATCGAACAATTCACTCATGGCCAAAGACATTAGCGAAGTTCTAGAAAATTTATTAGAATGAGTTGAAAAATAATGTAAAGGATTTGGAAATTTTATATTACCCAAAAATCTACTAAATGAATTTTTTGATGTATCTATAATGGAAAGAAACTTGAGTTTTTTTATAATTTTAAGAAGACTCTCACTCATATTATTATTAGATAGATCTATAGTCTCCAAATATCTTATATTTCTGATGGCTTCAGGAATGTTCCAATTGAAGTTGTTTTCTGATAAAGTCAAAGATTCTAGTGAAACCAATCCACTAACATGAGAAGGGATATTGCCAGACATATTGTTCCTACTCAAATCTATGTAATCAAGAAATTTTAAGATGTTATCTAGAATATGTCCAGTTAAGTTGTTAGAAAATAAATACAAGAATTCAAGGGATTGGAGCTTTCCTATTACCTGAGGAATTGTACCTGTGATCTAGTTGGTATTGAGGGCAAGAATTATAAGCTTCTTCAATATTGTAATGGTTTCATGTATGGGCCCTGTTATTAATCTAGTAATTCCTTTGAAGTAATAAGAAGGAAAAACGAAAGGTAACCACTATCCACTTTTGGAGATCAAGACCTAGCCTTCCTAATGCTCAGAGAGGGCTCTCTCTTTAAGATTTAACTTTGTTTAGTTAATATGTTTTTAGGCTACTTATGATTGTTCAAGGGGATTTTGATTTTGTTTGATATTGGGTGGTGGGATATGTTAAACAAATGGATAAATTGATGTATTTTGGACCATTGGGCTATGGAGTCAACTCATAAGGGAGAAAAACTGGATTAACTCAGTAAAGGGGATGTTCTAAGGGAAAGATAATAGATATTTTTCCAGATATTTGAGACAAAGGGTTGGAAAGGTTTCACTCGGGGTGAGAGAGCAATTAAGGGTTCTCAGACCCAGAAAATGAATGAGGAAGGAAGGGGTAATCGAAATCAAAGGGAAATTAAGGATCCTTTAACTTAGATTATTTATGAAATCAATTTAAACCAAAGAGCAATTAAGAATTCTTTAATTTAAATATCAGAAGAAAACATTCAAATGCTTAACTGTTAAAACAGAGTGTGATTTAAACAAGTTCTGGGATATCATTCCAGGCATAGCATTTAGATTGAAACACATATAAGGTTGTGAATAACTTTAAGAAAATTTAACAAAACACATGAAAATACTTGTTTGTAATTTTGCTCAACACATGAATCCTTGGAAAAAATTTGTTTTTCATTAATCAATCCAGCTTGTTGGCTCATCAATTGATATAATAGCCTTTTGAGTCTTTTTGATAAAAAAATATATAGAAATGTCTAATCGAATCCACCCTACATACTTCCAAGTATTTATACAAAAGTTTATCACAAAATATCTCAAACTAATTCTAAGATTTAATATAGGAAATAAAATATCTTCTTGCAAGAAGATAGAGACAGTTATTGAACTGCTTCATGTTGTCCGTTTTATTTTGGTATTGTTGGCCTTTATGGTTTGATCTTTAGCCCTTTATGATGCATTGTTGTTTGATATTTCATGCTAGAAGCTTCATTAACCTTAGGATTTCATCTGATACTCTTTGACATTGATACACTTTGACTCTGCTAATCTATCTTCATCTTTTTACCTCGTTGTTTTATTGTTATTGTACATTAACCTTTTTACTACACTTTACTATAGTAAATCAATCAACTTTTCCCATGTTTCGTCATCATGTAATTTGATTTTCAACATCCTCCTATATATTTCATCTACCTCTATGTACTTAACAAAAGTAGGCTTAGTGATGAACAAGTGTTTTACCTCATGCTGGAGGTAAAACAAGTTTTCAAATGTGTGGTAGAGAACATTGCCTGTTGGCAATGCCTTAACTGATGATGTACTAACCTGTTCTTTAGCTAGCTCTCTAATTTTGCTATTGTTATCCTGTTGTGTCATGAGCCTATCATTTATGACCAAGGGACTGGGCAACCCTTTCTCCCTCAAAATTTTAAATTTGACCATAAATCCATCAACTGCAACCTGCATATCCTGACACTTGTCCTCCAAGTTTAACTTTAAGTTTTTCTTGGAGAGGACCTTACTCACCACCAAAATGGTTTTTGTCCTGTCTTCTATTTCGAAATCCTGAAGTTCATACCTGTTTCTGCTATGAAGGAACTAGATAATCCTAGTAGCATTTTTGGGTATTTCTCCTAACTCTTCCTTGAATTTTTGGATGGCCTCTATAGCCACTTTTATTAAATCTATCTGCTAAAAAATTACATGAATAGATGGCCAAATATCATTGACAAAGACAATGACATTGGCCCATAATAGTTCCTTGGCTTGCCCAAGCGGTTCCTTTAGTGTTAGGTCCTTCTCCATGGCTTTTAATCTCTCATTCATTCTGGCAGCTTTCTACACTTCTTCTTCATGCATTGTTTTAGCAAGTTTGTAATTAGTTTCCAAGCTTGTCACCTTTTCTTTCAGCTTATTCATCTCTGTAGCCTGTAGGGACATTTCCTCGATAGTTCTAACCAACTTTGATGCTTCCTCTCGTGATGTACATGTTGTTGATGTAGACTCTGTGGAAACTAGTTGTGTTGTAGGCATAGGAGCTGTGCGAGCCAATGAGGTAGCCAATGTGGAAGGAACAACTATTGAGACTGTTGGGATGATATTTAGAGATGTAGTGGAAACATCACTTTGATTCAATTAGATTAAATTGTCAAATGCGTTCGTTAATTCCCTTAACTAATCATTTAGTTGTAGGACTAAGTCCATCAACTCTTCATGCCTCACTTGACTCTCCAAGATTCCTTGTGTTTGGGGATGCTGTAGTTGGGGTATTTTCAACTATTTTTTAAGAGCAACAATGTCATCATTTTTCTTTTTAATTAATTTCTCTATTGCCTTGATGTCTTTGGGATCATGTCCCAACTCAATTGCCAAGTCTTCCAAAGACTTGATTCTGGTGTCCTTGGCCTGTGAGGAGGCCTTCTCCAACTAATACTGGGCTGATATGTTTTTTAGTGAACTCTACAATTGATGTGTAGCCATGGACTTCCTAGTTAGGGTGGAGTAAATCATCTCTCCATCTTACCTGTGTCACTCAATTTGGTCAATGGGATGAATATCCCTTGCCAATACTTCAAAATCAATGATCTTAAAGTTAGTGGCTATCCTCGGTTGTTGTGCAATTAGTTGTATGAAGGACATCTACAACCTTCCTTCCTTTATGTCAAAAGTTGGCATCAACCTATTTTGATTAGGTGGTGTGAGACTGAGATATTGAGCATAAGATTATGGTTTTAGTTGCTCATTTCTCTGCTTAATCTCCTTAAAAATGTATTTGATGCGCCTTTCCTTATCAGTAGGTTTGGCAAATGAGGAGACTTCCACACTGAGATGTCTTTCCAAAATCTAAGTTTCGGAAGTAGATGGCCTCTGTGTTTCCCCAGATGGACTTGTTCCCCTACTCATGTCAAATTAAGTATTAGTTACTTGTGCTGAGCCTTCTATGTTTTCTTGTTCTAAAACAGGATTAAGCCTAGGTTTCTTACTCTGGCTGGCTTCACATTGCACATTCGAGGTGTCCCTGCCTGAGTTGGAGGATTCTTCTTTGTTTCTTTTAGGGTTCTTCTCCTCATTTTGTGGATTTTGCAAGATATGAGGTGTACTCATAGTTCCTTCTGGTTCTGGTACCTACAGGAATGGGCTTTCATCAAGCTACTTCTCTAGATCAAATAAGGTGTTTTCTACATCAACCTTTGCACTATCATTGTCTATGAGAGTGTTTTCCAACCACTCAGATTGGTTGCCATACATCTCAATTTGTGGTATAGGGTGATGGATGAAAGGTCCTGATTTGACATTTTGTCTCTTTTTGGTTATAAATTCCTGGGGGTCATACCTCCACATGAAACTTTTCCCAAACTTCGTTTGTTGTAGAATTCGATCTACTTCCTTTCCTGCCTCCCTAGAATTACAAATGAAAGGGCCTAACTAGTCTTTGATTCTGAACTGAGTTTTTTTCTTTGCTGAAACAAAGTTGACCTCATCTGAATTTAATATCTATCTGTAATATTCTAGGGAAAATAACCTCATGGGGAGGTATATGGGCAATTTGTATGGGGCAAACTGGCACCCATAGATCCTTATTTTAGTGTTATTTTGGTAAATATACCAATCTCCCACTTTGCTTTGCTTGTATAGCTAGAGTACTCTTTTTATCTCTAGGCTTATTCTGGGCGGAGGGCTTCTTGTCAGCATGGTTACAACTAGATGGACAAAAGAGTCAATGAACTCTGTGTAGGAGTATGGGGAACAATATTTATGGAACAATGGGGTCTAGAAAATGACTCATCTAGGCTGGACTCTGGTATCCAGCTTCTTGATGGTGAAGGGGAATTTCTCTAAATGATAATAAAAAAATAAGTGGTAAAGAACTGAGGAGTATTTAAACACCCTTTCATTATGCATCCTAGTGAATTGTTCATGCATTGTTTCAGCAATGAACTGGGCATAATTGTACAGAATGGTAGGAGGTTGTCCTGGGGTGAAAATGGACAAAAAGTCAAGTATAAGCTCATCAATGAATTCATCTATAGTGTAGCCAAGGGCACAAGATATCATAACTATAACTTGACTTCCCCTCTCAAAGAAAATGGTAGCAACATATGGAGGGGTATTTGTAGGAATGTACTTCTCCTCTCTAATGAAGGTTTGGAAAACTTGGGCTAACTTAGCAGAGTTCAATTTAGAATACTAGTCTAGCAAATCCCCACTGGAGAGTGGGGTGAGGTTAGGACCTCGTTGAACTTGAAGAATTTCGTTAATTGACTTAGTTGTAATGTAAAATAAAATTTCTCAGTTTGGGGACCTTACAGCTCTTTCACTAGGACTGTAATGGGTATGGCACAGGTGCACAATTTCACGGAAAACATGCACTTCTCGGAACTAGTATTTAGGTAAATTGGATTCCCAGAGACCAATATCATCAGTGTGGTTGAGGTATTTGTCCTTTCTTTAGCAATGGATTTTAAGCAAGGGTTGGAATATCAATGTATCATTGATTTGGAAATATATGTTTCCCAGGGGAAGGTGGTCAAGGTCTAAATGGGGAGTTGATACTGGCCTGACATCCATGGAGATTGGGGAAGCCATAATTCAGTTCTTATGGATTTAAATTAGTCTTTGGGTGTTTATACTAGAAGGTCTGTGGTAAATTTAGAATTTTTCGTGAGGGTTCCAGGGATTTTCTAGCCAAATGAAGTGATTCCAATTAAAATTACTTACTTATAATGCTTTAAAGACTGAATATTTTGAACTGGAAGGAGTGTTTGGTGGTCACTCTCTAAATACCTGGAGTTTGGGTGAAAGCGTGGAATTGGTGTTTTGGGTGATTTTGGCAGGTTGAAGGGGCTCTGATAGCTTTGAATGTGGTCTCTGTAGCTTCTTTGAGGGCGAAATTGAGGTCAACTGGTGGTCTTCAGGGTGGCGGGTATAACTCTGATTTACAGAGGTTTGCACAAAAAATGAGTGAAAAAATGTGAAAAGGGGCTTCTCAGCCTTTTATGGAGCAACGGTCACTTTTTGTTGGTTGATTTCAAATGAACAGTGAGTGGTTATCAGGTTGCCAGGGAGGTGGTTTTCCGAAGCCATCGCACCGCTTTTCCGAGGAGGCGATATTTGGGCGAGGTCACCCGATCTACTTCAATGCTTGATGCTTAGCAAAGGAGGGGTCAGGCAAAATTGCTTTATCGGGCGGGTAACGATCAGGTGTCGGGTGAGCCCGATATGGCTGTGGACCATCAGATGAGGGCGCAGTTGATCGAATGGTAGTGAGGTGGAAAACTTGCACAGAGGAAATGAACAGGAATTTAAGGGGTGCCCAGGGGCCTTAAGCACGACAGTTTGTGATTAACGTGAGTTTAATCACAAGGTTAGGGGATTGGGCGAAACTTAATGATATGATTAACTTAGGTTTACCAAGATTTGGTAAATTAAGTGGGTTTTGTCGGGATATGGGATAAATTATATAGTTTATATAAAACTAAGGGTGGGAATATTTATATATGGGATTTAATTAATATACGGGAAAACGTGTTTTGGGATTTATATAATTAAGTTAAAAATTAGTATGAAATTGGTGGAGTTAATATACCATTAAGCATAAATGTAAATGCAATATTTGTGCATTTTATTTTCATACACTAAATACTTAGGATAAATTGTTTTTTGTGGGTTTTTTGAGTGAAAGGGAATTTAACATGGGGTTATTTACTTTTTCCTAGGTAAATAAAGTTTAACCTTAGGAAAAGGGGTTTTGTTAGGCTAATGAGGGGAAATGAAGGGTGATGAATTTTATGAAGGGGATTCTAACACTTGATGTCCATAAGTCATTAAGCGGATGGTCCAATCCCTCCAAAAGTCAGAGAAATGCTCTGATCCTTTATGACTTGAAGGACTTAAGTACTAGAACTTACTTATGAATGGAAAAATTAGTAAGAAAAGCAGTGAAATGACTGAGGGGGAGTTAATTAAATCAACTTGCAAACCATTGTTCCTACTTTCTTTACTGCTCATGCACATCGAAACATATAGTCAAGCTTGATAAATGTGCTTTTATCCAATCAACTTCATACTTCAACAACCTTTCTTCTACTTACCCATTACTTATCCTACCATTTTTTCTTCATTTTATTTGGGTGCATTTAGGCTATCAAACCCTTATCAATCCTTTTTCTTATAAAAATTAAACTATCTAATTCTAACCTTATATCATCCCAGGGCTCAGATTAAAATGATGAGCTCCTTTTGTTTTCTCTACCTATCTAATGATCTGCCAAGATTAAACTGTTTGGTCAGATTTTATTCTCTAACTATAAACATAAAATTCAAAGCACGAAATAGTCAAGTTTAAACAGTTTGATTACCATGGGTTGTGGCATGTATGACAAGCTGCACACAACAATTATTTAAAATATTGAAGTAGTAAAGTACTAGTGGCATTTAGACTTGCACACTTTCATGATCTATTTTTAGTTTTGGGGTTCATAGTTTTTAATTTTTTGATATTTTCTTATTCTTTTTTTCCTTTGATGTTTCTTTTAGGACATACCCTCTTTACATTTTTTAAAATTTTAATCTGGAAATCATTTTCATAAAGAAAAGGTATGTACAATATTACAAGGCTCAACCTTAACCAATTCAAAATTATGAATTTTATCACTATAGGACTCTAACAGACCCTTTGAGTGTATTTGAATGAAGATCTAGATAAGGCAGATTCCTAAAATTTCCTATTTCAGAAGGGATAAAAAATAAAAGTTGGTCTAGAGAGGAGAACATCAATAGAAGAAAAGGGGCCCTTTGTAGACAATGACCCATGTTATAAAGGGATGGAACTTTCCCCCATCAAAGATCTGGAAAAGAACTGTTGGAAGATGATCTGATCCGGGATAGAACAACAACTCGATTTAGAAAGGTGATCTACTTCACTATTTTCAATATGATAGATATGCAAGATGGGGAGATTTTGAAAATAAGTTGACACATCCCTGATATAGAGTTTCCAATTCTAAAGAGATGGGGAGTTTAATGACCCCATTTAGTTAGCCTCATGAATAATGGATTTAGAATTACCAAAGACAGAGAGAGATGGGATGTCGAGCCAGAGGGCACAATGGAGGACCCCCCAAAGAGAAATAATTTCAATTCAACTATCATATCCCTTGTCATAGTGCCAATAAAACCTATAAGAGAGTTCAAAGCTGATATGAATGGCCATTCCACATCCACAGGAGTTAAAAGAGGATGCTCCATCAAAGAATCCCATAGGATAAGATGACCAAAGGTCTATAGGAGGGGGAGGATGAGAGTCATTGTAAGATAAGGGGACAACAAATTCAATGTAATATGAAAGGATTCTACAACAGGTTCTCTAAATGTTCAACAAAACATGATCAAATATGAAAGCATTTCTAGACTCCTAGATGCCCCATATAATGAAAAAGGCTAGAATACAATGATATTTATGATCCAAATACCACCGACCAAGACAAGTGATAGTGTCTATACCTTCCCAAGAAACAAGGTAGTTCATCATATGTAGCACCCCATTCCATATTGAAGAGGCAAAGGGACAAATGATGAAGAGGTGAAATGTGTCCTCTTTAGATGAAAGGTAGTGATTGCATCAAACCAAACCATGGAAAACCTTCTTACATAAAAATTCCCATTTGAGAATGTGATTATGAACAACAAGTCAGAAGAAGAATTTCAATTTTAGGGGAAAAATCCATTTCCAATCCCTCAACATCCAAGAGTAAGCTACAATAACTAATCAACGTTCTAAGCTAAAATAAATATGAATAAACTCTAATGAATTGCAACAACTAGTCAACATTCTAATCTAAAATAAATATGATTAAACTCTACTGAACTGCGGCAAATAATCAACATTATAGGTTAAGAGAAATATAAGTACACAAGAGGGACTTAGGTTTCTAGGGTTGGGCCCAAACCCAAGAGCTTCGTCCCTATGAACTAACTCAGTGATCGATCAAGATAAAACTTCTCATTATCATTCCATAAATGTCGAATACATCATCAAAATAACAATCACAAGTTGTTTAGCTCAATGGCCTCTTAGCTATAATAAAACTTCGAATCCTAATGAGTTCCCTAGCATGTTTATTTATACAAAAGTGTATCTACCAATAGATCCCTATAAAATAGGATGTTTGTCTCCCTAACTCGAGAATGGGTGGATCTAGATCTCCCTTGAACTGCACTAGATTGGCTGGTAATGATCTTGGCCTACTTGGATGCCAATGACCTCGAGTTGACGAGAGATAGAGTGGTGATCTTTTGTCGATTTGAGGAGTTAAGGAGGTGGACAACCTCCTAGAATATCTCTTTTTTGTTTACTTCGAGCTCCTGCACTCAAATTATCTCAAAATTTCTTCAATTCCTTCATTTAACACACATTAGGACACATGACATAGAAACACATCTTTTACTCCTCACACTAAGCATAATATAACAAAATTTGTAGATAAATCTGAGAAAAAGATAATTTAATAAGCTGGAGGATGGAATTGTGACCCTTATGATATACCTATTGATGAGTCTCATCATCACCCCTATTAAAATTGTTGCTCATGCTCTGAGAAACTCAGTCATCTATGTCCATGTCTTTCATGGCCCTGGTGGCCTCTTTGACATATCAAGGTTCTGTAGATGGTGTGCCCTCTTGAGGATAGAAGCCTACATCCTTCTCTATGTATGCCCACGTATTCCTTTCCTCTTATTCATTCCTTCCTTCTTGTAAACCCAACAACAAAGGTGGACTGGGATTGAGTCCAATTCAGTTGATCTCTAATATTTTCATGGCCCTTTTGTATAGGGGTTTTCTTTCTAATGCATTCCTCAACCTTTCAAGAGAGTGATACTCCTAGATTTGGAGATTGTGTGGTAAGGAACTCCATCTTCTTTGACATGCTTGTTGTCTCTTTGTCCCTAATAGTCTGAGAGTGTCCTCAAATGGGATATGGCCTACTCTTGAGTGTTAAGGTATCTAGGTGCTAGCTTGGTATCGTTGCAGATGATGTTGTGAGTACTAATTATAGCCATGGGACTTATCTTCTCTACCCTAATATTTAGGGGTTCTTGTTCTTCCTTTGTCATTTATTTCTTCACCTCCTTAGCGCTAGCCTCCTCATGAGTCATCCAAGTTGCAATGGCCATTAGCTGTAGGTCTCCCAACTTAGAATTAGTATCTTAAATATTCATATCAGTTAAGGTGAGATTGTGCAAGTAGAACTTAGCTAATTTAGCTCTGTCTTCTATGCTACTTTGGTACACAACTCAATGAACTGCTTGTAATCTTGAAATGGCATGGATCCATGTTATGATAATCTCTTTATTTGTAACTGCATCCATTGTTCTTTGAGGAATAGTGCATAAGACTTGGATGGAAATATGCACAGTAGTGCCTCCATGGAGAGGCTTTCCATTGTGACCAATTGGGTTTCCTTTTCTTGAAATTTCTTCTCAACCATCTATTGTTTTCCTGTAGTTGTTCTCTCATTGTGGATTTCTTTTCCCTTAACTCACTTAACTCCTTGCCCATTTCAAGGACCTTCTCTTCTATGAGGCCCAAATCTTCCACTTTAATGGATTTAGCAATCTGCATCCATCTCTGGGTCCTTCCTCTTTCTACTCCAAGTTCAAAGAAAAGTGGGACTGCAAATTTTTGTGGGATCACTCTACCTCCTTCAATGAACTTATAATATGAGCTCAAACTAGGTTGTGGACTAGGCTCCTATAGCTCTAGGAAATCCTTTTCAAATGTTCTTTGGGAAGCTTCCCCCTCCTGTAGCTATTATGTTTCATTTTTCCCTTCCTGTTGCTCCTCCTACTCTTCTTGTAGAATTTTTTGTTCTTCCTATAGCATGCTCTCACTCTTTAGTAGCATTTTCTATTTTTCCTGTAGCTTCCCTTTTCATTTTTATTGGAGTGTGGTAGGTACCTTGGGTTGTTTAGAGGAGGTTGATCTAGTGGTAGGTTTCCTTATATATGATATGGGAGTCTTTGATATGGCTGCAGGAGAGGTGACATCCTCAAATTTCCTTTCAGCGGGGCCTAGCTCCCCTTTTTTACTTGGGTATTCCTCAATTGTAATAGGGGATTTTGTGGGAGTCTGAGGCCTCCCCTATTTAATCTTGGTGCTTTTCATGGTTTTGAAGTAGAGGGGAGTTTTCCTTTGCCTTTTATTTTTAGGTTTGATTGGTGTGCTCAAGGTAGCTAAGGTGGCCTCTACCCATTTTTCAGTGGGACCTAGAGACAAACTTGTTTGCTCTGAGGATACCTCTTCTTCTCTAGATGCAGTGGTTTTCTCAAGGCTTAGTTCTTCCTACTGCTCCTCTTCTTCTTCATCTTGCTCTTTCTATACTTCTTCTTCTTGCACTTGTTCTTCCTTTGTTTTCTTTACCTCTGCTTCTTCTTCATCTTCTTTCCCTTCTCTACCTCTAGCACTAGAGGTTGGGGTCTCACCTAGTGTGAGGGTTTGAGTGTCAATAAAGGGTTCTCTCTCCATATCCCTAAATTTGGACCAGAGGAAAGGGATCATTATTTTATTCAAATCATAATAAACTATCAGTTTAATGAGGGCATGATGGCCTAGGTGTTGGTGCTTTCCCTCTCTCACCTTTTGTTTCATATCCTTGATGGACTGTAGGAGGAAATAAGGTACATTGAGTCATTGGGATAGGGGTAATTACTCTTGAAATCTTAGTTCATGGAGTAATATGAAACAATATCCATGGACTACACTTAGTCTTCCTTCATTGGAGATGAACTTGAGGATATGGTAGGCCACCTCATCCCGATTCCCAGGGATAGGGTAGGCTTTCCCTGATGACTCAATTTTTATCATCAATAGGTTTCTCATCAATAGCTAATAATTTATTTTTGTGCCACCCCTAAAATCACCCCTAATCCCAAGGATAGGGTAGGCTTTCCCTCATGAATCAATTTTTATCATCAATAGGTTTCTCATCAATAGCGAATAATTTATTTTTGGCATTGGCACTCCCAATCTTGTCTTCTCTCCTCCATTGGATCCTTAGGGGGAGGGTTATCACCTTGCTAATTAGCTCAGGACTGATAGAAATGGCTAATCCCCTTACCACAGTGGTGGAACTAATTGTTTTCTAAGATTTTAGGGCCATGGAAAATTCACAGATAATGTCATCATCATATCCTTTCAATAGCTCAATGAAACCTAACCACTAATGCCTTCTGAAAATGTCTAATACATGAGGGTGATGGTGAATTGTTTGAGTGTCAGTAAGTGCCATTCTATTGAACCCGCCTCCCATATTGTCCTTTGTTTTCAATTAAGTGTAACAGGGTTTCTTCCTGTAATAGATCCGTTATGTAATTCAATGGGAACAGAGGGTTGGAATCTCTATTTGATGACCATTATGTATATTCCATCTAATCTATAGCCAGAAAAATTATTTTAATTCACAAGATGACTGATACTACTTGTAGAATTCAGGGTGTACCAACATGTAAATTATGGATAGATGAATGAGAGAGGCCACTTAATTTTCACCACATGGCATGGTATGAGGATAATTGGAGACCAAATCAACCCTTGGCAATGTTCTTTCACCCTTGGAGGCTTCTTATAGCAATTTTGTTGCCTTCATGTAGCTTCCTATAGTTTCCTGTGGCTTCCTCCTGTAAAAATGACGGAGTAAGGTTCGACTCTCCTCGATGGATCCCCAGGCTCGTCCTTACCTTAAATGTTTTTGAAATGAGCATAGATGTAAGAGAATTTGAGCCTCAATACATTATATGTTATTTTTTGCCAGGGCTCAGAGTGTTGTGATGCCCTGGTAGAGGTACGAGTTTTCATCATTTGGACCTTTGTCCCACTTCGAGTGATCAATCCTTCATACCTCGTAATCAAATCCCACTCTCTGTTATCTAATATTCACTAATATGACACTCCCATGTTGCATGATGACTCATAAATCAGTTTTTGTTCAGTGGCCAAGGATGGCCAAGTTAACTAGCCACCTCCAACTTATAAAAAATACCTTACCTCAACATTCATACATTTTTCATTATTTTACACATAGGAAGGAGCTGAGAGGTTTCCATACTTGTTCCTACCTTATGTTTGATCGATGCATGCTAGAGTGCTAGACCTTTGTACTGTTGTCAAGGGAGTTGTCTTGTTGGCTTTTTCTTCTCCTGCATATATTTTCTTTGCTCCTGTGTTTGATTGTTGTTTTTGCTATGTGCGTAGGTCCTTTGTTGATATCCCAATTTTTGTTGTATATTCCTACTTGGAGTGGTAGAGTGCCTCATGAAATGCTATCATCCCCTCAACTTCATGGGAAGGAAAAAACTAGGCTTTTGGCTTCTCTGTAGTGGTTGCACAGGCTGCTACAAGAGAATCCTGTAGCAACCATTTTCTTCCCTTCCAGGGTCTTTTAACTTTAGGGTAGTGATGAAAAAGAGTGTATATGACTTGGAGGATGATGTTAGGGCCCTGATTGAATAGTGTAGGGTTTTGGAATTGGAGGGAATGTACTCTATTCTTTTTCAGAAATTCTTAGGGTGAGACATACTTCAGGGTTAGTTTTGAAATATATTGATATTTTGTGAACAAGGATGTATGAAGGATGGATGAGTGGCAGATCAAGGTGGGATGACCTCATTTAACTTTGGCAATGTCATACTTCATGATTTTATCATTCAGATCCCCTTCCTGTAGTGCTACAAGATCTTTATGTAGAAATTATAGTCTTCCTATGTTATGAAACCAGCTCAAGAAAAGATAGAAAAGATAGATCAACACCTTAGAATTCAGCCTCTTTGAGGGGGCAACCTCCTTTAAATTACATAAATGAACAATTCTTGGATGATACAAATGAGAAAACCTCCTTTCTATATATACTAGTCTAAGGAGTCACAATATAACCCAGCCGACCTAACAATAATAATATAAAGCCACAAAAATAACAATAGAGGGATTCTATGGGGCACA